>JASSUY010029438.1:0-49047 GCA_032466535.1 Forpus xanthops
TGCTGTGGTATGGAATACCTCTTTGGTCAGTTTGGGTCAGGTGTCCTGTCTCTGCTTCCTCCCAGCTTCCCCTCCCCTCCCTGGCAGAGCATGAGGCTCAGAAAGTCCTTGGTCAGACCAAAACATTCTAAGCCGTAACTATAAACATCGATGTTACCAGCACTGTTCCCAAGCCAAAAGTCTAAACCACAGCACTGCACCAGCTACTAAGAAGGAGAAAAATGGCTGTTGCTGCTGAATCCATGACAAATGGTGATCTGTAATTGATGTATCAGAGGCAGAAAAGTAAAACAAATCAACAAAAACAGGACACAATTAGTCTGATGAGTATCATGCAATTGATTTTCAAAAGTGGACAATCCAAACCCATACATGTAAATAGAAGTTCACTGATTTTTTTTAATTCGTTCATTTCAAAAGCAGATCATCAGAACTTGATCTTGCTTGCACCAGCACTGCTGATAGCTTTGATATGAGTGACAGCAGGATCAGGGCTTTACTCATCACAGAGCTAAATTCAGCCTTATGGCAAGTGGAAGAAGAGGTGAGAGTTGATAAGGAAATACATCTAATAATCTCATTTTAGGTTTTGCATTAATTCACAGTAACTGCTCTTAAGTATGGTACTAAAAACTAGTAAATCTAATTCTTCCACTAAGGGCTGATGGAGGGCACCTATTTTTTCTTCTATTATATAAAAAGCATGGAAGAAAAAAATAAATAAATAAATATCAGCTATAAAAAGGTGTGCAATGAAAAACGACTGTGTTCAGGGATAGAGAACAAATGTTAATCAGCTCATATCTTGTATAGATGAAAATTGCTGTGCATATTGCCAGTAAGCCAGCATAAACAGCATGTTATTCTTTTAAACATTAGGGATTAAATCTGTAAAATCCTTCACACCTTCTTTTTGCTCGGATTTTATTGTGACTTATCTGGAGTCAGTCAGAGGCAGGATTTACAGAATATGTCAAAGTTTGAATAATTCTATTTCCATTCAGGTCTGAGATTCGTACTCTTAACTTTTCTCTGAGAGATATTACTGGAACTTACAGCATTGGTGCAATGGAAAAATAGGACAATTTTGATCAATTAAATACACTAAAAACATGACATGCAATTGCTTGATGGTTATGTTGTAGTTATTTGCACTTGTAAAATTGCAGGTACAATTAATGTAACATGGCTAGCACATCCACAGAAAATTAGATGTATTGCTTTGATTTGGTAGAGTGCTTCAATACATGTCTGAAAATGAGGTAACATGATGGGTTAAGAGGAGAGAAAGAGAAAGGCTTGAAGGTAGCAAAGAAAAAATGTTATTAAACAAGCTAATGAATGTCTGGGGAGGGAGGTGGTGTAGATATGTATATATACACATGCTATAAATACATGCTATATGTATATGTACATGTTATATATAGGCTATATGTGTATATATATGCTATAGATAATATATAATAAGCTATATATACACTATATAAAATACACTATATATATAATATATATAGCATGTTTTTTATATATATATATAATTATTTATAGATGAAGATGCATCTTCTAGAAGCTCCCAGGAGAAAGACTGATTCTTATCCTGGTAGGATGACTTGAAAAAAAGAATGATTCAGCCATTTTTACCTTGCCTTCATAAGCATTTTATTCTATCTAACATTTTAGTCACACACACACAAAAAGTCCTCATCACAACCTCTGGATGCAGTCTTTCTGTTTCACCATTAAGTCTGATCCCAGCAGCATCAAAGTGATATAGCAGTATTTAAAATACCTTTCTATGTTACCAGAAAATCTTATTACTCCCTCTTCGGTCCATAATTGGCATCTAAAGATGTCCCCATAACTGAGTGGGGTTCCTATCTTAAAAGGCATTCCAGAAACAAGAAGCAGTCTTCACTGCACAATTGGCTCAGCCAGATCTTTTGCAGGCTTCTTGTTCATCCCAATTCCTTTTGGCTGTTCGCTCACATATAAACAATGGAGCACACTATCCTGATGTGACACAAAGTAATGCACTTATTCAGGCATTTTCAGGAAATAGCAATATTTGAATTAAATAACTCTACTGGATTCCAAATGTGAGAAAGCACAGATATGTGTGTACAAACACTTTTAGAAATGTTTATTTGGCAAATTAATAATCCAAAGATAACTGAAACAAAATAAATGTGCAAGTAGTGATTTATATTCAAAAATTTTCCATCTGATTTAAGTGTCAATTTGATTTAAACAGGGCAAAAGAAGGTGAACCCCTCACTTACAGTGCTGCGCTGCTCCTCAGCATGCAGTGACACAGGGGTCCATGTAGCTACTTTTTGGAGAATTGCTCATGTTGTAAAACACAGGCTTACAAGCTGGGGCTTTGTAATTTGGTTATGAAATTAACTGATTTGTGCACATATTCCTGTAGGTTCAAATATTTTATCAGTGTGGAGTGCAAGGCATGAAGGCCATTCATGTGCCACAGCTGTCTAAAGTGTGTATGTGAGGCAAACAAAATGAAGTAAAAAGGAAAATTACACACAAAAGAAACCCTAAAAAAGGAAAGGAAACTGTCCTTGATGTTAGAGCTTGTCTTGCTTTATGCAGGAATTCTGTTGTTACTTTTGAAAATGTAAAAACGGTTCCAAAGCACATTGGCACGTGCATGAAACTGCAATACTCACTTGGCACTGCTTGTTCCCAATGCTGGCAGTGTGGCACATAGACCTCTTTAGCCTCTTCCTCTGTTGTTTTCTGCACAAGCGCCAACCATTGTGGCTACTCATGAGGCAAGGCTGGCAGCTGAAGAACCCAGATGCCAAGCTCTGGATTGTGTGTCTGTTCGGTTTGTGGCTGGTCTCTTCCCTGGCATCTGCCCTGGCATTGCAGCAGGCTGTGTAACCGTCTGTGGAGCTGGGTTCAGGATTAGTCTTCTGCTGGATAGCATGCTCTTCTGGTCACTGTTTGCCTTTCAAATTACCATTGATTATGAGGAATGTGTGTCTCTCATGCAGACTCCACCCAAGATGTGTGTGCTTGTGTAGTGCTGTCTGATGGCTGAACAGGGGTGCTGCCTTTCACCGGCACAATGTGCTTTCTGCTTTAGATCAGAGTGCAGTTCATTTGAGCCACATAAACCCAACCATCTCCTCTCAGCCAGGACAATTTTCAAGTTGAATGAAAATACACTTGTATGTCTTTTATAAGGAAGAGCCCCCGAGACATCAGAGGAGGCCTGAAGACTGCCATCTCTGCTTTGTATTAGCCTATGTGCCCGCAAGATCGTTTTTGGGCTCTGGTTGATTTTTAATCCGCTGTAAATCATAGAATCATAGAATCACTGTAAGCATCAAAGCTGAGCAATATGAGGTGTTTGTTTCTCCTTTGGGGTATTTAGTTTTGACATCCAGAAAATCTAGCAGGTTATTTAAGCAGAGAAACTTCCAAGACAATAGAAACCCTGCTAGCATGTGCCTGAAGGGGGAAAAAAATCTTTTCTTGTAGTTTGTTAACGTAAACTTGTTATATGTCTTGACAACAACCCTTAATTTTTAATATATATTCTCCTACCTTTCTTCTCTTGGAGAACCAAGAGTACCAGCTGACCAGAACCAATCTGCCCCTGGGTCAAATTTGTCACTGCTTCTGCCTACTGCTGGTGAGAACAAAGGAAAGGTTTCCTATATTGCGATCAGGCTTTCACTATGCTGACACTAAACTCATCTGAAGCCTGATTATAAAAGGACTTTTCTTTCCTCTGGAGTCTCCTCCTCCTTGTCTATGCACCCCAGGTTCAGGTCCCTGAACCTACATGTGCGTGTGTTGAGAAAGGCAGGAATAGGTAGCTAAAAACCTTGATGTGAAACCTGTTTTGAACCCTTCAGTATTATGAAGTTGTTAGTCACAATTTTTCTGAAAGCAAGCTTTCGTAATGAGAAAATAGAATAATAGGTTTTCTAGCAGCCTGCTTGCTGGTAAGCAAATCCAGAATGGGTGTATTTAAGACATGCCTAATATGACAGTTGTGGACAGTAGGCCAGTCTAAAGAGTAATGGGTGATGTGAGGGCTCATATACTTTTTGTAAATAGCATCTCTTCCTGAGACTTCTGCAATAAAATGCTGGGCTAGAGGAACCATTGGCTTGGCCCAGGGGAACATTTCTTCTCATGCCACTGAACACCAGCGTGGCTGTAATAGTAGCTGCGAAGGGAGACAACACAGCACTGATTGAGTTTGTTCTTTTACCTCTCAAAGTATGAGAGCTCATTCTCCAAGTGTCTCATTCCCCCTCATATTCATACAGCTAGAAGTGCAGGAGTGCAGGAGAGATGTACCACACTGCAGCTGTGTGACTGATGCCCCAGAGCCACAGCTGATAGCACGAGCTCACCGCACCAGAAGAGATGGTCACACCATCTATCAAAGCCTGCCACGAGCATTGTGTCTGCTACCCAGACAGGTCCATCACATCCAGAGCTACTACATATTCACTCCCTCTCCAGATTCCCATTACAAGTCACTTTTGGAAACATTTCTGTTTGGATCTGGAACACTCTGAGAAAAGACCAGTGTCCATGTTATTCTTTCTGACCAGAGGCAAAGAAAAAGTGGCTTTTCAACAATTCATCAAATTCCTTTTGGACCAAAGAACTTTACTGTGGTATTGTGCCAAGCTGCAATGCCAGCTTTCAGTAAGATGTCAGAAGATAATTCAAACAGAAATTGCATACTCAGAGTACTATTGAACAGTGCTTTTCCCAATCATTTAAGAATGAAAATATTTGATAAACCTCAGAAATATAGCACCTCAGGAGTCATTCCCAGTGAAAAAGAACCCTATTAATTTGTTTTCTACTTGGTACCAATTTTAATATTACTCAAACCAATTCTATATCAAAAGAACCTGTTGGTAATCTCTAATGTGTCATTTGCTTCCAGCTCGAATACAAAGTGACTCATAAAATTTTGAAAAAATAATTTTGTGAATCTAGCTTGGGTTCTCCTTCTACAACTGACAGCAGGTGCAAATTCTTGCAGCATATACCCAGGTAAGTGAGCAGAAGCATCCCCCATTTTGAAACTCACACTGCTTAACATCCTATAAACTAACCAGTCATAAGTGTCTTGTGTGTAGCCTGGACTGAGAAGTTTTTTGATTCAAAGCTACCAACCTAGTGATGTCTTTTAAATCTATTCTTAAGGTGTTTCATGTCTGTAGCCTGTGCAAATGACTAGAATCGGACATGACATGTAGTTATGATGGCTGCACTGGTCATAGGGATTCAATGTTCACATTAAAGAAGATTGTGACCAGTTGGCTATAGGTGCCCCCCCTCCAAAATTGGGGTGATGCTGCAGCATGGTTTCTGTAGATTGCTTTGTACTGTGTCTGGAGACAGAATCAAAAGATTACTTTCATTTTACCCATGAGGTGCTTATTTTATAGCCCTTTTACACTCTGATATAAATTAGCAGAGGCAGATTCTCATCACATTTTACATCAGTAAATCCCTTCTCAAAGGCAGATAATATACATTAGTCATCAAGTCAGCACTTATTTTGGGAATCCAGCCTAGGGTGCAAAATAGGCAAACATGATCTTTATTTGAAATTATATTTGGTCAACAAATGACAGATGTATGTTTGCGTTGCATTTACCTGTTTTCTTCAATCACGTCATGTTATAAAACACATGATTTTGGTCTCTTCTCCCTGAAGGTTTTAATGCATAGTGATAGGACTGTGCAGTCAATTTTTTGGTGCAAACCCCTTTAAGAATAAGTTGGCAGAAAAAGTATTATTTAAAACCTCATTAAAAGGAGCTAAGGTTTGGCACAAACAAATCTCAGTGTGGGAATTAATTCTTTTTTCACCAAATTAAAAAATATTGGTTTGTTTGTTTTAAATGGTATCTGTGCAGCAAAAAAAAATCCCTTACTGCTTCCCCCAGAATATAGCTGATCTGCTGGTTTTGATAACATTTTTTGTGCTTGTGGAACTCTTACACAGCTTCTATTTAAAATGAAATTTAGCAAGTGATTAGACCATAATATTAGACATATAGCATACACAATGCTTTGTGTATTTTGGAGGAAAATAAAGTAGAAAAAGAGCTGAGATAATAAAGCTCCAAAAGTTGTTGCTGCTTATGTACTGCAAGTGCTTTCCAAAGAAGTTTCATAAGATTTTTAATTAGGTGGCTAAGACTATACATGGTAGACTGGAACTGTTTGGTCTGTGGGGTAAATAATGTGCATTTTAAAAACATTTATAAATACATATTCCCCCACTTGACAGTGCTATTCCAGTCCGCTGAGTAAATAATGCATATTTTTTAAAATTCATAAATACATATAATATGTAAAAAAGCTGCCCTGCTACCGTATGTGTGGGACCTAGAAACTTGTATAATGCTGTAACAGACACAGTCCCCAAGGGTGATACATCCTCTATAACCTCCCACAAAAGTTTTCTTTCAAAATAAAGCAAGCAAGGAAATTCTATAGACCAAATTACACTCAAATAAGATGAAGGCTCTGACACAAATCTCCAGGACTCTGCAGAGTCAAAGTAAAGCTTGCTTTTGTCCTCAGAGCATGCTGCTGAGGTTTTTTACTCTATTCCTTTCTTTTTCTTCTTCCTACCTTAAGAATAGCATGATTTGAGAAAAGAATGTCATCATTCATGTTTCATTTCTTGAGCCCTGTGACTTTGAATACACATGGATTATTCAGATAGGAATGTTTTATTGCTATTCATTAGACTTCCGGATTTGTTTGGTTTGGGTTGTTTCTTCTTTTTGTTTGCTTGTTTTTTTCTTTTTTAAAAAATAAATTTTTTAGTTTAAGGAATACAGGAGTAATCTCAAGCAGCCAAAAAGCCCGGGTTTGATATAGGAAATTCAGAATTGCGTGTGTCTAATTAAGAAGTATAGACGTAGGTCAGGGCTTTCACTTCTGTAGTCCTTTATACAACAAAATGCTGAAGCACACACTTAACTTTAAGTGTGTGCTTATACTCACCCCTACTCAGCAAAAAACTTAAGCACATCCTCCAATCTACTTTAACTAGAGCATATGTTTATACGTTTTTCTGAGTCAGTGCCTAAAGTTACACCTATAAACGAGCCCTGACTGAATCTCTATCAGCAACATTAAAAGTTATTAAGGTATGTAGACCTGCTGGGAGTTGTGCTATGTGTTGGTCAACAAATCTGCTCCGTCCTTCTTTGTGCATTTATTTGCAGGTATGCAATAAGGTGTACCCACTGGGAACAAATTCTGCCCAATCTGAATGGCAGCACTTCATGTCATCCTGAATCTTATATAGTGCAGAGGAAAATGAGACCCCAAAGAGAGATGGATAGCAAAATTGTCCGTAAAATTATAGGTAGTGAATCTGAAAAGAAATGTTGTGAATTTTAACCATTGGTTTTGGCTTCCCCCCACATCTTCTATACAGATATCAGCTTCATGTGATCTGGTTCCTTAGTGAAATTATTCCTGTGTGTATCTTTACATTATTTTCTTAGCTTCTAACTATTATATTTCTGTACAGTTTTGTATCTGCTAGCCCCAGCATTTACAGCCTGCAAAAACCTCATAAATCTACTTCATTTTTCTAATAAGACATGAAAGTCCTTAATTGGCCTTAATCAAATGCACTTAAAGGGCAATAAACGTGTTTAAGCCCCTCTTTCAGGGTGAGCTACAGTACTCTCACTCTGCTCTGTTTTAGCCTTTGTGGTAATTAATCACTTATTCATATGTGGCACATCAGTAACAAGATCAAGCAACTACTGCACAATTGCATGATAATAAGCTGCTCATATATGTGTCAAGATTTAGCAATCCTTTTTAAAGCCTAATTTAAACTCATTTTACAACTAAACAGGCTGCTTCTCTGAAGTATTTCTACCCAGTATCATTTTTACATATTTCTGCTGAAATGCCATCTTTTTAGTTTGTTTATAGAGCTCCATTTGCCTTAAATCTACTCATGGTACCAGAGTGGATTACAGCGATGTAAGAGCCTTACTATTGTTTTCTTTGCAAAGGCTTTGTCTTTGATCCAAGACCACAGTCACCCACACCCAGAAGAAAAGGCCACAGAATTAGCGTCCGTTACGATATCTTTTAAAATAAGTAATGAATTACAGTGAAGGTTTATTTTCCAGGCTGCTGAGGCTGTGACCCCTGTGAATCTCATGCTGCTTGCTTCCATCAGTGGGAAAAAGAACAGTCTTGGGAACTTAACGTTCTTTGCTAGGAGTCAGGCATTTGATTCCTGGCAATGAATCTGAACTCCTATTTGTGTTTGCTGTAGTTTCCAGAATTTTATTCTTCAGACACAGAGGAGTGTATATGTAAGAATCTGAGTTGAAGTAATGTTGACAAAAGCTGATGTTTTCTAATGATCCTCTGGCTTGGGATGAAAAGCAGCAGTGTCCACAATGTGTGGGAGAAAGGTATTTGCTTTTACCAGCCAGGTGTTGTACTTCATGGACATATATTCACAGTAAGTGATTTGAGCATTTACGTTTGGTTTTCAAATGAACAAAAGGTCAGGCCAGTGCTTACTACATACAAAAAGCACCAGTGAGTAATGGGAAAATATGGTCATGTCATTCTGGATGGACTATCTCAGGTGGAATAGTTGTTAAAAACTTCATTTTAGTTTCAGGTTTTGAGGTCTGGAGCTTATTTTGTATGAACTTATTATATAACACCGCTCAATAAAGCCTGCAAAATCATTTTTGGATTTCTAACGGGTATTTTATGTCTTCTAGGACTTCCTAGCTGTTCTAAAGTTTCCATTGTCATATTTGATCTACAAGAAGTGGTTTGTGCTTCTTATTATGAATTCAGGTGCTGTGCAGACCAGTGCATGGGCACTTTAAAATCACTTCTTCATCCAACTCCCCACGATAACCTGGATATGGAAAAAAATTCAATAGTCAACTGTGCATGTGCCTGTGGGAATGTGTGTGTTGGCTCTGGTAAGGTTGTCAGTAAATCTAGAGACGTGCCCTATATTCTGGCAGCTCAGGATCAGCACCCATGTATATTTTCTATTTTCTATTTTCAATGTAAGTGTATAGGGAGACAAGAAAAAGAAGAATACAAGCTCTGTTCCTAGTCATGATCCCCATGCAAATAAAATAGACCCATAGCATCTTCTGTATTTAGGGACCTGTGGGAATGCTGTGGTTGAGAAAACTATTTCCAAAGGCCTTGGTACCATACTTTAAGGAGAGTCTGTCACAAGCCAGGTGGAACAGATCTTTTTGCTATAAAAGCAGCTTATGTTACATATTGCTTATCACTAAAAATTGAGAAGCAGAATGTACCAGGTTTTTGTCATCATCGAAATACCCTCATACCTAGAGTTAAGCAATTCTAGGAAACAGCCAGAGTGGAAGAATTGGAACAATTAAAACCCCATTAAAATTTAAACTCTTTTCGAAAGTGGAGGATAACTAGGGAAGGTTTAAACAGTTCTTCAGTATGTAGCTGCAAGCAATTGAGACCAGCAGGAAAGAAGGCAGTCAGGAGACAGCCTTATTCCAACAGTTGCTCATTCTGCAGTCGTTGATATTGTCAGTACATTGCTAGCTCAGGCAGAGGAGACTAAGCTATGAAACAATATCTCAGAATATGAGGATTTCTGCACTGCAATTAAAAATGCAATGGAAAAGCATTTGTTTAGCAGAGAATATCAAAAAGAAGTTGGAAAGACTGAGTAATTTTGAACTTGATTAGATCTGTAGACTCCATTACAGTTCTCAAGGCTCTCAGTCTCTCTGATAAGCAAGCAGATTGTGCCTGCAATATGGGACAAGACACTCTGAAGGATGTTATGGGAAATCCTAAAATTAACCCTTTGCAAAGCTATTCAGACTTGTCAAGCACAGGAATACACCCAGTCCTAATAGATCGAAGAAGCTTATGGGTGGTCATTCGTGCTGAGGTGTTGGACTCAATACACAGTATAAAATGCTACCTCAGAAATCAATGGGGATGGGGCAGGGAGGAGGAAGCTGCCACAAATATTCCCAGTACCCACCCCTAGGAATAATTCTCAGCAATATATGTGGGGCTTTTTTTTTAAGCAATCAAAGTGTTTCCTAAAGTGTTTCAAAAAGAATAAACAAATGCCATCTAGAGATTGGAAAGGTCTTGGAGGATGACTAGAGAGTTTTACATTGGGCTTGTGTCTTTGCTACAGTATGCCATGGAATCCAAAAGTGTAAATGAGTTAAAAAAGGAATTGTACTACCAAACATTTGTCAGTTGCAATATCCAGTTCAAGAAGCCCTCAAACCAGATTCCGGTGGAAGCCAGCAAAGTATAGCAAGGAATGAATCAGCTCATGCTGTCTCTTATTCTCTTTCTTTGGCATTCACTGCTGGTCACTGTTGAAGAGAGGGTATTGGGAAAGATGGACCTTTGATATAACATTGCATAATGACTTTAAAATAAATTGAGAAAACTATAAAAGCTTCCTTCTATGCCAAAAATATAATCCAAGTCAAAAAAAAGAAAAAAAAACCAAAAAACTGGTGACACAGAGAAAATGGAAAACTGGCATTAGTTTGTTTATATTGGCCAGAAAATTCTTGTACTTGTCCTCAACTGTTATTTTTATTCTTATTTTGTTTCTGAGGTGTTCTATGAGTGAGAGAAGGGTGACTGAATATCAAATCTATACACTTCAAAAGCAGTTCATAAATGCCTGATGTTGGATATAGATAGGATAGTTGACAGGAATTTACACTGTTCCAGCTTTGGAATAAGTTTGTAGGTGCATTACTGCTGATCCTATTATCCAGCAGATTGGGAGAAAACCACAACTAAAACACTAAAGAGTCTCAGTTCATGAAAGCTGTAGTCAATCTCAGCTCTGTTTAGCACTCTTAAATTTCAGAGCAGCACTAATGAATCAAGCATGGGTTATAAACTGCTACCATTTTGTTCAGCTGAAAACTGAAAACCAGGTTACCTGCATTGTTAGAAAGTAATGTCAGAATCCCCAAGGACTTGCAGAAATAAAAAGGGACAGATAAAGCAAAATAGGATTACTTGGAACATGGGAATTTCCACCATGTCGTGAAAATGATGCTATGGGTAGCTACAACATCAGAAAAGAGGTAGAACTAACAGCGGTTTCACAAAAAGAAGCCTCAGGGTTGCAGATCTTACATGCTTTTTTAGTTTTTCATCCATGAGGAATATGTAGTAGGGGTGAATTGATAGCTAATGGACTTAGTGCTGTCAGTCAGCAGAGCTGCTGATGCAGTTACAGGCAGTTACAGATTGGTCTGCAGACAGCATTGGTGCAGTCTGATGCATATTTTCTTACATTCTTATATGCTTAAAGAAATGGATTTTGAAATTTTGAGTTCTGCATTATGTTGATTATTCACTGTTTCTACTGTTACATGTAGTGGGGAAAGAAAATCTGTATTCTCTAAGAGATTTGAGATAGACGAAATAGTTGATAGCTGCTCCTGCTGTGCTGCCTAACCACGACCTGGGTGCAGAGAAAACACTGTAAGAAAGATAAGAAGCCTGATCCTCTCTGAGGCTGTCTGAATGGTAGGCAACAGTAGTAGGCAGGTGAGTGGGCTGTATACTTGTGCTTCTGAAGAAGCACCTTACTTATATTCAGTAACACCAGCAGGCACACAAACTCCTACTATTAGAAAGCTGGCACAGTATGGTCATATCAAGTTACATGGATGCAGGCCCCAAACCTCATGCAGCTCACCAGGTGGTGGACTGAAATGAATGGAAGGAAAACTCTGAGTTGAAAAATGGACTTTGGGCTGTATTCTTGTAAATGAGGAGGAAATTTCTGCTCAGGATCAGAGGCAGATTTTTAAATGAGGTGGCTGATTCTCTACTCCTTAAAGATGTGCAGAAGTTTGAGATTATTTGCTTTCTGAAGATCCACCATCTATTTAGACTGACTTGGTAGGGCTGATGGTATTTAATTGCTAATGTGATCCTTGAGGTAGCCATGTAGTCCTTTCAAGCAACTTTTGAATTTTTTGATGAGCATCAGCTCGTGATAGGATCATGCCAGCTGGTGTGCAGAGTTTTCCCCATCCAGGGGAAGAATGCTGCTTTCTTTAGGTGCTAAGTAAGGGGAGAGGAAAAGACTACGCTGTGGGGTGTACTGATGGAAATGAGAAAAATTAAAGGATGTCTTGAGAGACTCAGCAGTTCTAGAGTTGTTTTCCATGATGATTGTTTACTTTCTCAATAAGCATAAGGGTGAAAAAAGTCAGTATCCTGATTACAATCAGGAGTAGAAGTATAATGAAAGGCAGTAGAGAAAGGAAGCTCAGTCTTTGGTTTAGGGACTTTTTCAGAAGAGGATTTAATCTCCATGATGGACTTTAATTAATTTTTCTTTTTTTTTTTCATTTTTTTAAACTCATTTATGTCTGCCTTATTACATTCTACAATGTTAGTAAAGGAACGTACATCCCCTTTTCTGTTTTACAGCCTCTGCTTGGTAGTCATTCAGTGCCTGCTTGTTAAGCTGGTGTGAAAAACAGTGAATGACCTTTCCCTACTCACCTTTTCTACACTGCTCATGACTGCCTACTGCTCTTCCTCTCATTCATTTTTTTCCAAGCTGAAAACTCCTACTCTATCTAATTGCTCCTCATCTGGCACTCACTCCACACATCTGATTGGCTGTCACTATCCACAATGCCTTTTCTATTGTAACTTTTTCGAGGTGGATGATTAAAATATTTAATACGTGCAGTATTTGAAATCATAGGTGAAACAGGCAGTGGCAGAACTGTGTTCCCATTTTCTTTCAGAATCTTCTCCTCTGTTTCTTTCCTAACAGTTTCTAATACATATGTGGCCTTCTGTTGAACAAACATATTTAAAGTATTATTCAAAATGACTCTAAGAAATCATTCCTTGTATCAATAATAGCAAAGAGCCAATGCTTCTGTCTATGGAGTGACCATTCGTTGTTCTGTTTGTTCACGACTTTGTGTGGATCAGCACTGAACTCCACTGTTGCTGTGCAGTGCAGTCCTTCAGTGTTACAAAATTTTCCTGTAACTCTTTGGTCACCTTTAGCTCTGAGGATCCTGGAAAACTCTGTGCCATCAGCAAACTTTGTCAGCCTCACCATTAGCTTTGTGTTCCTCATTGTTTATAATATGTTGAAGCACACAGGTCTGTGTACAGCTCCCTGTGGATCTCATAACCTTCCTCTAACAGGAAAACTCCACTTTATTTTAACTCCTTGTTTCCTGTCTTTAAACCAATTATTAAGTCATCAGAGGACTTCAAGTCTTATTTCACAATGACTTAATGTCTTTAAAAGCTTTTGGTGAAGGATCTCGCCAAACTTTTTTCTTTCAGTGAAAAAAACTTTCTCAGCTGGGTCACTCTCACTATTGTTAATGCTTTCGCAACTCGTCAACGGATTTGTGGGGTGTGATCTCTCTTTATAGAAGCTATCTCAATGTTTCATATTTATTTACACCTCTACAGCCCATGTTCCTTATTGTCAATTGTACCAATTTTGACCCTAATGCCGTCAGACTTTCAAAGCTGTAGCTCTCAGGACCTTCCTGTGGGAGACTTTTAAAAAATCCATCAGAGTTGTCATTTTTCACTGCCTGATGTGAGGAATGAATTACCTGTGATTTTAGAAACTACCTTTAAATCTGTGACTTTACGCAACTTTATGGAGTTTATCCTATTTTAGATTTTCCTCAATTTTTTCTCTGTGAAGGTTACAGATGTATTTTTTTAGCATCCATACTTTTCTCACACTTTACTGCTTAAGCCAAACCAGCTTTTTTGTATTTTTGTATTTTTTGCTAGGTGACTCAGATATTTTCTAAAGCTGGTGCCATAAGTCCTGAAATATTTTGCCATTTATCTGCTCCTTTTAATTTTTTTTCCCAGTGTAATCTCTGCCTTTATTTACATCCCTTGTTGCAACTTGGAAGGAACCCAGAGTCCCTCATTTTCTAAAGTCTTACAATCTGTAAACAAGTCTCATGATTGTGCAGAGGGTTTGATTACAGGGTTCCAGCTAATGGAATAATGAAATTGCTCTGTCTGTGTATCAGTAGCCTCCTAATGACCTATGAGCTTACTGCCATTTTCAAACAAATTTGATAGAAGGGTAAATCTCAAATATTATTGCATTTCTAAAGTTTCATCCAAATTGCCTGGGTACTGGAGAGAGACCTCAGCTGAGTGACTGAACTGAGCTGAAAGTTAAAAAAGCTGAAACCCACTGCTAGCAGATGAACATATAGACAGGAACACAGCAAGTGCTGTCCTTTCCCCTTAGTAACTGTCACAGGGGACATAAAAGAATCTGAGATTCTGGTGCTTGGAGAAGTTTTGAGAGACACAGATATGTATAAAGCCTGGTTTCATCATTTCTTCAGCTTATGAAGTCAATTTTTAAAAGGTTTAAATTTGCAACATTGATTAAGAGGTGGGTCTAAATTATGGCTCTCTCCAAGAATTTTCTTTAAAAAGGGAAGACTAAAAGTCCACTTGCTGCGACTCCCTGCCCTACTTCATTGGGTAGGGCAGCTAGCTCTTCACCCTCTGCTGTAAATTAGCCTTAGAAACCTAGTCCAAATATATTCAGTCTTTTGGACTTTGCACTGCTGCACTCCAAGGGAGTGCAGGAGGAACAGCAGCCCTTTGTATGATCATCTCTATGTACCCTCACCATTCACTTGTCCAGTCTCTGGGTGCTGAGATAGTCAAGGAAGACTTGAGCTGAGCCTGATAGCAAAATACTGCAGTGCAGAGGGGATTAGACTTCCATGCAGTAGTTGAGTATCTGCTGGGAGGAACTCCTTTGTTTTAGCAGGGCCCCATGATTCAGTGCTTTGAGGTGACAGTATTGACCAGGTAAGCTCACCTAGCTCAAATGCCTGCTCTGAACTGTAGTTCTCCTCACTCACTTACATGCTGCTTAAACCCATGCAGGATCACACTGCCAATTTGGAATAATTAAAAAAAAGTCAACAGAAGCAAACAACTTGATAGTGTGTGCTAAGGAGAGCTGGCACCATTTGTCTGTGGGTAGCACTCATCAGCAGGCTTCCTCAGGGCTGCTCAAGATGTCGTAAACATGTACCAAATATCTGAATAAAGTCATTTTTCTAACAGTGCAGGCAAAATTTCTGACCTAGTTTAATCAGTCACTCTGCTTTTCTGGTTGGTCTGATTTGTTGTTCATTTACGTTGGGCAGCTGGACAATAGGATTCTGCATGGACCACAAACAATGAAATAAACCAGCAAGATGTACTGTATTCTACTGCAACATAATATAAAGGACAGCAGGGGACTAGTCAAAGCCCAGTATTCTGAGACTGTAATTTTTTATCACTAGTTTATTTCCTAAACCAAAATGTTTTTGAGTATAAATATTGGATGAAAGCAAAGCTGCACTACATTTGCTGTCATGGAGGCAAGACCTAAACCTACTTTTTATTAGAATTAAATTAATACGGCATAAGTAGTTTTATAGTTTTAGCATTTTATTATTATTTATGTTTTAACTGCTCTGCATAAATAGAACTGTTCCTTGTTTCTTTTTGGTTTTACTACTAATAAAAGGTAATAGGCATAATAATTCAGGGGCTGTTTGCATTTCCAGGCACTTCTGCTCTGTCATGTTTACCTACTCAAGGAGACATACTGAAAGCCAGACCACAAGATGCTTTAACACAAAATACAGCAGCCACTTTTCAACCAAACTCGGAATCTGGGAGCAGGAGGAGCCTAAAACAAATACTTACAGTTGGGATTATTGATGAAAGGATTTCCCAATAAAAAGAAGATTGAGAAAGTAGAGATGTGCAGAAATCCACAAGGGTTGCTTTTCTGTTTTATTCAGTGCATTACAGTACTTACATTATAAGTATATTAACAGACATATTTCCCTAATTACCAGTTGATTTCCCAGGCTACTCAAAAACGTGCAGAAAAGTAACCCTACTTGCAGTGGACATGAAGGTAATTTTTAACAGTGATAGCTTGTTGTATTTCATTTGACATTAAAAGGAGCTTTAGTAAGTATGGAAGAATGTCGTTTGTCCCAGAGCCACAAAGCCAATGATCTCAAACAATCATCAGAAACCCATCAAGTTGGACTGTGCTTGCAGAGCCTCTAATACCAAAGGAACAAGGGTAGATTTCCTCTGCTAGTGTGACAGAAGATACGGTGTAGGAGCAGCAGTTGTACATTTTAAGATATGTTTAGCAGTACAGTGTTGAATATGTAGCAGGAAATAAGTGACTTTCTGAAACTCATAGAAGGACTTCTCTGGGGCCACGAATGTACCCGGCACACATTGTATGTTTTATGTAAAACAACCTACATGTAACTTCTTCCTAGTTATCCCTTAAAGGTTACTCAGTGTGGCTTTTTCATTAAAAACAACTTTAGAGAGAGTAGCCTTCTTACTAGGAAGGCTCTTCTTGTTGCCAGTGCTTTCCTATGAACAATTCAGAGCCCTACAAGGTTTAAAACTCCCTGCCCCGGCTCAGTCTCTAAAGTCTTCCTCTCCTCATTGACTCCAAAGTAACCAAAATGGGCTTCCTTAGCTGAGGACAACTTTTTTGAAAACCTCTCAAAATCTTTGATCAGTGGCTGTGCAATGTGGAGTGATATCTTTCCATTTATTCATAACATGGTGCCACTTCAGTATTTTTTCACAGTGTCCTCAAACACAAATCATCTTGCATATGAGGGACCCTAATATCTCGTGTCAAGTAACCTCTGTGAATCTCATTAGCAGAGTATGTCATGTCACTATTTATATGTACTACCTTCAAATTTTCTTCTGTTCTTGTAAAGGGAATAATCCTCATTTCATACATAGGGGTTTATGGGTCACAAAATGGAGGGAGTAAGATGTGGTTTAGTCATTATTAGGCATAATGAGTATAGAGGGTTGCATCTTTATCACTGATAGATCTGATTCCCTGCATTCCACTAATTCCAGGTAAGGCAACTGAATCATGTCTGGTGACTTCAAGGTGTTTTGCAGAAAGTTTTTAGAGGCATACAGTTTATGTATGTTTCTATAGCTTATTAGCAGCCCTAAGAGTCAAATTAATATGTTGACTAAACAAGCGTGAGCTCCTTCAATTTGATTTCTTATTTGAGTTTGAAGCTGTCAGATCCTTCTGTTTTCCTTTACATTAATATAGCAAAAGCCACCACAGAAGCTAGTAGAATTATTATACAGGCATAAATTCACTAAAAGTTAGAGAAAATTAGGCCCTAAGTCTCCTTTGCCTGAGTCATATTTTAGTCATTGATCATTTTATCTTCAATTTGGGATGAGCCTCAAAGAAATTTTGCACTGCCCTTTTGTGTCTGCAATCTAAAAAGAGGTTAAGGAAATAGCCACACTGGGAGGAGTGACAATATGCAAATGCCTTTGCAAAGCACATCCATCCTCAGCAGAGTTGTAATATGTCCCATGGTTCTCATTAAGGGCTCTTAGCTGAATCTTTTTGTTTTTCCTGTCTTACTGGCAAATGTTTACTATTCCCAGATACTTACTGTATTTAGCATCAAACTGTAGCTGGAATCAAAGGCAGATGCTGAAAATATTTGTGAGCAAGATAAAGCTGCAAACAAATAAAAGCTGAAGGTGGGAGCAAGGCAGGAATTCTCACAGCCAGTGTGGTCAAAGACCAAGGGATGTGTTATGCTTTCCTCCACAGCACTTCTCTCTCACACTCTGCACAGTCCTGCTTTAAACAAAATTAAGTATTCTCTGCACTTCTCCAAAACTGGTCCTAACTTAAACATTCATCCTCCCACAGCATTCAGAAAATGAGTGCTGCTATTATTAATTATATACGTTGACACAGAAACTCCCCTTCCTTCCCAAAGCATCCCAACCTCAGAGAGTCTCAAGTGCTACTGCTGTGTTCACCATGGCTGCTAGGGCCACTCAAAGTGTAATGTCCCATGGAATCCGGATGCCCTGCAATACAGAGCAAGACCTCAAACAGCATCTATCTCCATTGGACCAGCATGCCTGAGAGAGTGTTTCATTTTCTTAGTAGAGGAAAATCCTGTGGCACCTCGGAAACCACGTGAAATGCTTCTTTAATTCTTAGCTTTGGTGGATTGGTCCCTGAAGAGCCAAACTCTGGCACAAAAGCCATGGTATGGTTTTTAAAGTATAGTCCAAGGGCAGAGTATGTGTGCCTGGGAAGTTTAAGCTATGCCACTGCAAAAGAAAAAGTAAAAAGAAAACCCAAAGCGTAGTGGGGTGGGAGTCCTATGTTTAAATTTTGTACTGAAGATTCAAAACAGCATTCAGCAACATCTGAGAAGTAGGAATGACTGCTCTCAACCTCTGAGGGAGTCTTTAAACTGACCTCAATAGATATGTGCTGGTTTAAAGATGCAAATGCTGGACTGGTATATCCTATTAAAATACTCTGTCTCAATTTCTCGTCTCTCTGTTGTACATTAATTGACTTTGCCTTATCTTGTTCTGAAAAGGGAAAGTTTCCATCTGTCTGTACCGTAAAGTTATTGATCTGAATGGTGGCTGTGTCTGAGTCCTTGGAGACATTTTGAAGGAGGTAGGGGAATCAAGTGCCTCAGGATGAGTTACTGCAAATTCACATTGGGTCAAATGCTGCTCATGGTCTATTGAGGCTTGAGCAGGCTGCAACGCTCAGAGACACAACAAGACTCAGATGGTAAATATGAAAGGTCTCACTATGAAGGCGGGTTTTGCTAGTGCAGCAGGTCTAACTTTAAGGTCAGAACCCCCAGGTGCCCTTCCTCCTTGCAACGGACACATACGCACTTCAAAGAGAAAATTGTTGCCTGCCTTGATGTGAAATGAACTGTCACACATTGATGTGGGTTTCCTCTGTGTGGACTCTGTGGAACCAGTTACAGCTCAGAGCAAATACAGCCACTTCTCAGCAAATGGTATATGCCCCATTTCTAGTGGTTCTCCTGATGGTGATACAGTGCAGCAACCAAATAGCAGGCTCAGTCCATCCAGACCAAAAATATAGAGTTATGCTGAAGACAAATTTTGCCCCATGTGTCAATATTGGAGCTATTGGCTCTTTTGGATGTTTTAGTTTTCAGTTTTTCTATTGGCTTTTGTCTCTTTCATTTGACAAACCTCTCTTCTTCCATCTGGAATTCCACCTCCCATGTCCAAATCTCATCTGTCTAACTTTTCTAAACTTTAGAAAATAAAGTTGAAATGTATATAAGCCAAAAATGAAATCCTGGCCCCAGTGATGGAAGTAGAAAACTTGAGGCTGATTGAGTGAATTCAGACTTTTACTTTCAGTGTTTCAGGTTGAGCACTCAGGGACTCTGGCATCCAGAAGATGCCACTAACATTGAAAAAAATTGGTTTTTTTTGATTTTTATATGATTTTCTCCCTGGTCCATGACTCTATGCAGAAGAATATGGAAAACTTTTTCTCCACTACCATAATATTTTTTCCCTGCAAAACACAATACAGTATTCAGTAATATTATTATGTAACTCTTATATGATATTTTTGACATTTGTATAACAAATACTATATGATATTTGATGCCATTTTTGGCAGAGGCAACTGAACAGTATCACTCCTATCCTAGGAGAGACAGAGGCTCAGTGGTGTGCGTTTCTTGCTCCATGCCACATCCATTGAACTAGGGAGGAAGAACAAATTGTGAGTTCATTGTTCCAAATAAAACTGCATGTATGCACAGAGCTGTAGATGAGGAGGACATAAGCAGGTACTTGTCTAGTTTGTTTAAATGCCTCTCTGCCAGGCACTGGCAAAGGCACACTATTTCCCATCTTATGACTTGCTTACTCATTCATTTTAAAATTTACTATATGCAAGTACTCAAGCATGTAAGCTTAAAATTCCCTTTCTGGGAGCATTCATGTGAATAGGAGTCAAGTACTTCAATGTTTGAGGAAAATGAAGGCAAAAGAGGCATAAGTGAATATTTATGGAAATTAATTGTGATATGTGTCCCATTCTGTTGGACTAATCAGCACAAGATTGGCTTTGTTAATGTAAGGCAGCCTGTCCTCATCCCTGTGTGGAGGTATTAACAGTTGGTTGTGGAGAGGCCATTTGCCTTCCAGTTCCAGAGCAAGACCAGGAGCAATTGCTCCTAGGAGAGCAATTGGCCCGAGAAGAGCAATTGCCACCCCATGACTGCACATTGCTACCTAGGTCTAGGTGAGAGGGACGGGATAGTTTCACACACTCTGTTTAATACAATAGCTTCTTTTGAAAACAAGATCATATATTTACTTCCTCTCATATGACTGAAAATAAAAAAAAAAAATAAGCGAAAAAAGATAAAGCAGACAAGAATACTCTCATTTATTAGGCTTAGGGAGCTCTGATGTTCAAGCTTGGTTCTTGTGGGAACCAAAGATAAGAGAAAAAGCTCCCCACTGCCAGATATAACCTCTGCAGCAGGATCTTTAGGAAAAAAAAAAAAAGAAGTACATCTGAAAATGTTTTCCTTTGTACTGTTGGGCTTTTTGTGTTTCTAGGGACCAGCTACACGGATCTGGGAATTATATGATAAACTTTGGATTAATGCTGTCAGTTCATATGCCTCTTATTTTTATACTTGCTTAGATTCTGATCTCAGTACATTGCTACTTTTCACGGTACATTTAAAAAATCCACTTACATACACATGGGTTTGGTATATATGTTATACCCTGAGGACCACAATCTGGCCAAGAGATTAAATTCTAACAATTAAAATGAAGGAAAGACTGAAATTATTGCCACATTTTGATTTTTCTCTCGGTGAACTTTATGTGTTAGCTAAATAGCACGCTTCCAAAGTACGACAGGTATCTATTCATGCCAATTGAAAAGGTGTGGTCTGGTATTCCCCAGATTGCATGTGACCTAAACCATGTAAACTTAACATTCTCTTTGTGGGAGCATTCATGTGAATAGGAATCAAGTACTTGAATGTGACCTAAAGCAAAGAGAATGGTGGAATTAGTTCAACACCTACTGAAGATCTTTGAAGCAGAGAGAGCGCAAACATACTGCTGTCCAGAAGGGGAAAACACCTCTGAAAGAATGAAAAAGGATTTAGAAAAGTGCTTTCTAAATATATGTTGTCTGATTCTTAAAGATTCTTAAAGAATCAGGAGATTCCTTAAAAAATCCTGATTCTTTAAGAAATGAGTTTGTTGCAGTCACAAAGCCCAAATTGCTATCACTTTTTGTTGTCTTAACAGACTAAGTACAATGGTATTTAATACAAAGACTTGATAAACACATTACTACTGCAGCACGTTGTGCTGTGAAGAGCACGCACATGTATTTACAGTTCATTATATGAAAAAAATATCATAGAATAAACTAAGTTGGAAAAGACCTTTAAGATTATGAAGTCCAGTGACAATTTATGTTTGATTATGCATCATCTGTTGGAAGGCATTTGTTAACTAAGTACTAGGAAAGATTAGTATAAGTCACTCCCATCATATTCTAGCTCCTGGCTCTGAGCACTATTCTAAGAGATTCATTTCTATGCTATGGTGAGTAAGCATTAGGGTCCAGCTCTTAATTCAAAAAGAGCAAGTTGAGGATCTGCAAAAGGTTGGCAGTATGTAGTCAAAAGTATGTACAAATGCCACCAGCAAAACAAGGTGTCTTAAGAAAGGTGAATTCCCTGTAGTCTCCTGGCAAGCCCTGATGGGCAGCCTGATTTGTACTCTTGGTGGTCTGTGTTTTTAAATATATGTAAAGCAGTCATCTTCTCCAAGTGTTTTGAGGTGTGCCTTTTGGTTCATGAAGCATACACTCAATACAGTTATCTTCTTGTTCAGAATTAACCAAATATATGTATCAGGAACTGGTTAGTTGGTTTGTTTATTTTTAATGCCTAGTGCCAGGTTGCAAAAGGTTTTAGTTAAATACAGGAAAATACTCTCATAACTGATTCTGAAATATTTTGGACATACATGTAATTTTGGGAAAAGTATTTTTTCTACAGCTCCTGTCATAGACAAACAATGATGCTCACACTGCTGCCCCAGGAAAAATATATTTCAATCTCATGGGCTTTCATTGAATAAAGAGATTTTGAACTGAGCTCCTTAAAATATCAATGTTCTATATTACTCCCCAGATACAGATATAAATCTTTATAATAGTGCACTTTACAAGCAGCACTCCTGAGTCTTTTTGATTGGTAATCACAGTGTTTCCTTATTAATACAGTAAAAAATGTAAAAGACATAAACAGTTTGCAATCTATCTGTTCTTTCTGTATGGATATACATCAGCTTCTGCTTTAAGCATTCCTAATGTTTCACCCATCATATTTTTTATGGGTTTATATGGGAAGAAATTTGTACCAGAAAACTGTATCAATGACAGCTGTTCTGTGAATAAATCCAGTTATCTTTGGTGTTCTGGATATAATAAAAATGTACAAAAGTTAAATTTCTGCATCATCACAGAGTTATGTTGACTGTTTTTAATGTCAGCACGGAAACAGAGTTCCAACCAACAGCTTTTTTTTCCCCGCAAATACTGCCTGATTTCAGGTTATGTTTTCATTAAAAGAGCTTGTTTAAAACTCCAAGAGACACTGCATGCTTGCTAATCGTGACACTAAAATTTCTGATCAAAATGCAGAAATATGCAGGAGTAAAAACTAATCTACAGTTTGGATAAAACATAAAATTCCAGATACTCCTAATATTTTTAAGCCTCATAATTTTCTCATACCCTTGTGCCATGGCTTTGCTAAAATCTATGAAGACTGAACTGCTTATCCCCCAGTTTCAGAGGCAATATATCTTTCTCCCACCTTGATTAATGTTATGTTCATGTTTGGTGGGGAGCTATGAATATGTGGGCTGCCATAACTTGGCATGAATTCTGACAAACCCACGTCCTTCCCACTACCAACTTGTATTTCTAGAAGAATTTAGCCACATTTGGCAAACTCATTCCTTACCCTTTTTCTTTTGCGTGTCTGGACAACATTTTAAGGAAATTCTCTCTTTTCTTTGGGAAGTCAGGGCAACAGTTTTGGGTTTTTTCTGTGTGGAAGATGAAAAGAGATGAAGAGGTCTTTCATATACAGTCTATTGCATACTGAGGTAAACATTTTGAAACTCCAAGAATTGGATATCTTCAGGGTAAAACACAGCTTTGGCAGTGTTAGGTGATGATGATTCCCATTTCAGAACATTAATTTGGCTTTATTGCTCTTTGCCATTTACCATTTGCCAGCTGTCATTATTTATTGGAGCCACCTACAATGAAGGCAAATGGAAAGTGAGTCTGTTTCTTAGACTCTAGACAAACTTAAAGCAAAGCCTGAATTGACCACTGCTATTTATGACTGTCAGTAAGACACATCCCTAATGCTCATGGAACCTGAGCATCTCTAGGGAAGGCCAAACACTGATCTGCAAGTACTATGCAGATGCTAAACTCACCATATTCCAGAAAGTAATTTGCGGAGTATGCTGACTGCCTGTAACATGAGCAGCAAATACAATATGGACTTCTTAAACTATGCTATATGGCTTTAGGACCATCTTCTTCAGATTTTTAAGGAATATACCCTAGTAATCTCAGTAAGATTATTTTTGAGGCCCTTACATGAACCTCTATAAAATCTTTGAGGGAACAAAGGGTGAAGTCAGTAGCAAAGATACATTTTTCAGTCCTGTGGTTTTAGACTTCCATGAAAATGCAGACACTCCTCAAAGACTGTATTTATAGCTTAGATGTATGATTTCTACAGCAACCCTGAGAGCTTACTTCTATTTAGTCTTAAGGATAATGATAAATAGTTTGTAGCAATTTTGACTTGATTCATTAGAATGCCATGGAAACATGGTTTGGTTGAAGAATTTATACAGCAATACGAAAACTCCTCTGTATGACCAAATGTAGCAATTTCCCATCAAAATCTAAAGTTATCTTGATTAAGATTTTACAGGGCTAATCTTTTTGGTGTAGTTCAATGCGATATGTAATGAACATGATGGGAAATACATAATATTTTCAAGTGATATAAGGCTGGAGGGACTTCAAGGGTGCTGAAAGACAGGATTAGTATTCAAAAATATTTGCCGTATTTCAGATATGGCCAGGAAAAGAATGGATAACAAATCAAATGCTCCAAGAAAAGAGGTGACCAAATACAGGATAGGAAAGTTGGATCAATTTTTCAGAATTAGTTTGGGGGTTAATGTAGATTACAAATTGAACATAAATCATGTTGTTGTGGATGAGACAAGCTTCATGATGGAATTTATAAACAGGAAGGCAGTCTGTCATGCAGAAGTAATCCTTGTACTCTGATCAGGAGTGGCAAAACCCAGCTGAATTGCTAAGTCCATTTCTTGAGACTACCAAGCTAGAACTGGATCATGCAGAAACAGTTCAGAGAAGGGATGTAAAAATTATGAAAGTTCTGGAAAGCGTCTTCCATGAAGTACTGAGATATCATTTGTGGAGTTTGTGAATGATACGTAGCTGGAGAGAAAGCTGAGGCACTTGGGTGTCTCCGGGCTCTGTGTAGGAAATTCACACCTACAGTGTGGTTTGCAATTTACAGCAGTCTGGTGCAGAACCAGCTCTTCTTAGTCAACCATGCATTAGCCATGCAGTCAACAGACAACAATAAATATGTAATCCTAAGACTTCCTAAAGTGTGACACTCAGATGCCTTGACTGATAAACATGAATCTTACACTTTTTTATGCATCATTATTATTAAGGATTATTTATTGAGTTCCTTGTGTGGCTCTGGTACTCTATAGGCATGAAGTGAGTTATTTCCTCTGCCTTTCTTTCTCTGGAACATAACCAACAAAACTACAGATTACATCAGAATTTTTAGAAACTATGATGTCTGCTTAGCCAAAGTAATGCTTATTTTAATACTGAGTGCTTCAGCATTGTAATAGGCCAGAAAATATTCTTGGTGCAATGTGTCTGGGGAATGATGTGAAAGTAAGAAAAAGGATGTACTGAAGACTAACAATGGTAAAACAACTGATGTGTTAATGGACTGGTATGAACTGCAATACAGCAAGATATAACAGGAAAACTGGGAAGGTACAATGCTGCAGAAGTCTTATAAATTGATTGGACAGTAGAAACGACCTAGTTCCTCCTTTTGCTTGAGGTGGAAGAAGTATATCTAGACCATTCCAAATAACTTTTCTTACACAAATATATGTGTATCTCTTCATGAAGTCTCTGCTGATAAATAAGCCAATTGCCAATTGCCTCTTCACATGTCTTTAGTGATTCCCTCGTTACCCCACCAGTGTGATAGATTTTTTTTTTCTAATTCAGCTATTCCTGTTTTCTCCCATTTTCTAAACACTTTACTGTTCCTGCTCTTCAGTCTCTTCAATGTGTCTACATCTTTGGTGAAACATGAAACTGAGAGCTGACACAGAAGTACTGCTGAGCTTATTAGCAATGGGGAAAGTGAGAAAATTTCTTCACATATCTTACACAGGATGTTCTGGCTAACGCATGTCAGAATAAGATCCATCATATTTTTTCTGTAGCAGTGTTATACCATTGGCTAAGAGGTAGCTACTCTACTGTCTTCCAAGACACCAGGCCCTTGTCTGTGCCACTAGCTCCTGACTAATTAAGCATCACTGTGTTAGGGCCTTTGATTTTTTTTCTCTACAAATGCAGTACTTTCTACCTGTCTGTGCTGGATTTTGGTTTTTTTGACTTAGGAACCATCTTAATGCAGCAAGGGAAGGATCTCAAGGTGTACCAGAATAAGCAAAGTGTTGGTATTTCACAGATATCATGTGCTACTAACTAACCCGCTGGGAGTAACACCATCTCCTGATGGTGGACATGAACTCATTCTGGTGACAGTGGGTCATGTTAAGGATGGGACTTTTTCTCCATGCTTTGCTATTTTTTCCCTTTAATTACTAGCAGCTATGATACCAGATACAAGGCTGCCTCAGGAACTGGAGTGATTGTAAAAGCCGGTATCAGCATGAAGCATGAAAGATAGTGGCGAACCCAGGCAGAGCGAAAGATCAGAATGGGCCCCTGTACCTGTTATTTTGCATGGAAAAAGGAACAGATCCTAGGGCTTTCTTCCAAAGGACCATGAGCATTGCAATCCCAGATAAAAGCAAAAATATCCCACTGTTTAGTCACATTTAGTCTAGGTTTCCATAAATCCCTGATCATGGGTATCTTTACAAATTGCACTGTATGGAGATCTAAGCTGCCCTTGAATATTAATAACCCAGACTAGCCAGATCAATTCTGTAGTAAGGTCATGTCGCTCACTGTCTGTCTGGTGAAGACAGGGCAGTTCCAACAGTCTTTAAAGCAACACATAATCTAAGGCCAAGAATGCTAATTAAAACTTCCGGTTCCATTAAAGCACATGTTCAGGAATGACTCGGAGTTGTATAAAATGCTGTGCTTTTGTCTATAACAGGAATATCAGTGGAAACTCATAGGTGCCAAAAGCTTTGCATGTTCTGCCCCCAGCTTTGGAGCATGGTGCCAGCTGAGACTCAGAATGTTAATTCCATAAATGCCTTCAAGTCAAGACTACAGGCATGTTTGTTTAATCTGGCTTTTCCTGAACAATAGCTCTGTCTCTGGGTGCATTTTCTGAAGTGCTCTGAGATTTTTTTGTGTGTGTTTTTTTTTTTTTTTTTTAACATGAAGAGTGCCACATACGTAAATGTATAAAGTGTGCAATGTATTTTTAATGTGCAGTGATACATTTATCTTCATCACTCTGTGCAAAAAAGGAAACTTGCATTCATTTGATTCCAAGAACTCAAAAGGCTTTTTATACTAGAAATGAAGTTAAAAAAAACCAGCCCTTCTAAACTTGTATATTACATAAATAATGAACATTAATGCAGTTTCAAAAATCATTTCTCAAATGTATTGTTATTTTAATACCCACAAGAGATTACTTAGATTTTCTGAATAATATCTAGGTTTACAGCAGGAACTGCACAGCCTATGTGAGTAATATGAGACCTAATTATGTTATACCCTGAAATCAGTAAGTATGTGGTTTCAAAAGTGAGTTATTGATGCTACTTGAAGGACATCACCTTACCTAGGCTCTTGGTGCAAACTTGGACATCCCAAGTTTGGTTGGCAGCAAAAACCAAACCTTTGCAAGAAAGCACGACATTTTATTGTTGTTTATCTTGCTTCCGTCATCACCTTCCACCCTCGCTCTGCTTGCTTTCACCTGGCTGCCTTTGCCTATTTGCAAATCTCAATTGAACAGGGTTTTTTTTTTTCCTAATTTTTAATTTACAAGAAGAAATGCAAATTCCTAAATACAAATGCTGGGAGTGACAAGAAGCTATATTCAAATATATGATGTAGGACTTTGAGAGAGAATCAATTGTCTACAGGAATGACAAATCATACTCATACAGCTAAAACGATGTATTTATTTTACCATGACTCTCTATGTGGACACTTACTCAGAAGTAAACACTTTGCTTTCCAGTTTAGGTAAACTGTTTTCAAAGCAACAGAAGCTAAAATGGAGAAGCTCGCTTGTTTTACTCGCGTGCACACATGCATTCGCATCACTATAGAGAAAAAGGTTGTTATATTGTCCAACTACAGTGGTTTAAATTCCCATATCACTATATATAGTTATAATTTCTGATACAGGCAAGCTCTTCTTCTCTATATGGCTTCCATATGCACAAACCCGTGGTTACTGATGATGGATAAAAGCCATATTGTTTTTTAGTGCATGTGTTGAGGGAAAAGAGCTATTACTAACCTATGGACTGATTATACCTGTTAAACTGGTGTTGTTAAAACATAACTATAATTACATAAAGCTATGCCTATAGCAGAAATTTTGCTAAGATAAAAAGGGAAATTAAAAGCATGATATTTTTTAAAAGAAACTTCTATTACTGGCAGAAATAGAGATTATAAAGATATCTATTCTGGAAAGGAAGTGTTCTTGCTGATGTAGATTATTTTATGAAAGGCGACAGGAAAAGCAGTGCTAGAAGAAGTGCCCTTTTGCTGGGATAGCAGCAGCCACAGTAGGATGGGTTGTTGATGGAGCTCCACTTTCTGGTGTAGACCAAGCCTCAGGGTCCGTTTCAAAAGGTATTATGTAAATGGGATGTTAAAATCACTATGACAGCACAGAAACAAAGACCCTTCCTCGAGGGGGAAGAAATATGCAAAACTATCTGGGGACCGTCCAACAGTTTGGGGCCCATTGTCTTCTGCAAGAAGCTGGAAGAAGGAGCAAGCAGGCAAAATCAGTTTCAGTAAGCCATAGCAGGGCCACAAGCCCCTCTGAGCTGAGGAGATGGACAAAGTCCAGGAGCATCTGCAGGATTTGGCAGTATGGGTAGCTCATGGTGCCGAGTTAAAGCCCTGTTTTGGGCCTCTGGTTGGTTTTGTTGGGACTTCAGTGTGAAGTGCAAAAGCTGAGGTCATGGGGAGAGACTAAATATTGGGAAAGAGGTGCAGTGTTGGTGTGTGGATGCGATGCTCCTCAGTCTCCTGCATGGAGGGAGGACAAGCAAACACACATGGCCCAAGTGTCAGAGGTAGTTTTCACAAAAGCACCCAGACATTTCATGGTCTGTTTCTTGTGCTTCTGGATCTGTGACCCTGGAAGGGTCATAGGCAAAGATCTGCTCAGCAGCTTATTTTCAGTAGTTCATACATTTGCAGCACTATGGTCAAAGTATAGAAGCAAAACAAAGAACAAAGCTGCAGGTGGTCTTTGGTAGAGCAGTCAATAGTCTTTGCTTTTCTTCCTCTCCCTCCTGCCTCTGTACACCCCTAGGTACTGTCTGGATACTGAATAAAAGTCCGTGCTGGCTGTGTTGGTGTCAGCATGCAGTGCAGTCTGAATCCAACAGAAGTGCTCTTGATCTATCAGCAACATGAGAGAAATATTCCACCCCAGTGGCAGCAAGCAGGGGAAAAAACAGATAAAATGTTATTATAATATTTCCTGTGAAGGAAGTTGGGATAATATTGTGGCTGGTAGCTAACCAGCTGCTTTCATTTAATATTTTTTCTAATTTTAGTCAGTGTTGGTCAAACAAACACAGCTTTTAAGGGATTTCCTTCAGTGTTAACAAACTGTTGTGTAGCAAGTTGAACTGAAGCTTTGCAGTGTGAGGTATGATCAAGAAGTATGCCCTTTATAAAAATAGTGCTGCTCTGGTACAATTAGCTGCCCTTGAGGGGGACAGATTTTCAAAACCTGGGACCTAGATTACACTTTTCATAGGCTATATGGTGCTGCAATAGCACACCTCTGGGGGACCGGATTTGGACAGAGCAGAGATGCTCATGGTGGTGCAGATCAGTAAGAAAAATGGACAAATTCAGCATTATGGCTCTGTTGAAGCCGGGGTTCTGGCCTGGGTATAGCTCAGCCCCTGGAAACAGCAGCTGTAGCTGGAGGTGTGAATGTGCTGCCTTGCACCTGTGAAAAGGAAGTCTGGGACTCAGCCCTTCTAAAATTATCCCTGGGCACAGAATGCACTATTATAGTGGAGTTTTGAAAGAACTCTTTTTAGGGTAAAAAATAAAATTTGCTGGCTGGCTGGTAGGAGAGAGTCATAGACAGTCTGCCACTGTGTACTCAGTGCCCAATGTGCTGCTTATTCTAAGTTGAGCTGCTAAATTGCTTAGTGTTAATAATTTGTTGTTTGTTGCAGTGATGGAGCTGCCTGCCTGCATGTGCTATTATGGCAGGTTAACCATTCCCTTCCTGAGCGGTGCTGCCCTCTATCCTCACCTTAATCCTCCGTTTCCCATCAAGTTGCAAGATTTTGTGTCACACATCTTTTAAGGAGTTTTTCAGGACACGTTGAACTCTTGCATGAGTCAGAGAGGTGGCTTCTGCTTGAGATCCCTAAAATCCATAATATTGGGATTCAGAGCCACACGTTCCTCTAGTATCCATAACCAAAATGTCATGGCAATGTGGCTTCTGCATTCAGCAGAATTATGGTTTGCTACAGATGTTTATGAGTGTATGGGTGCAGTTAAATGTATGCTGCCCAGTCTCTATTCTGCATGGAGGGATTTGAAGAAAAACCCAGACACCAGACCCATTATAGAATCTGTAAAAGCTAGTTTGGGATATTGAGGACTCCTGACTAAATTCACCTAATGTTAACAAATTGTGTAAAGTCATCAGTGTTATGTGGTAGAGAGTGAGGAAACAGAAACTATGCCATCTTGTCTCTGCTTCATACAGTGCTATTACGATCAAAAAAAGCAACTCTATGTCATCTTAGTTTTCTGATATTTATGCTCCCTCAGTATGTCTATAACACACTGGTTCAGTTGAGAATTTAAGTGATATTTTCATTTTGCTTAATAGTTGATAATGGAAACACAGTCTGGTGTCTCAAAATCAAACAGTAAAAGCCATAAGTCTTTGGTGAAACTATAGCTCTCTGAAACCTGAGGCAACCGGTATACTTAAAAATAATGTAAACAAAGAAAAGGAAGGCAGACTGGTGAATTGCCAGGAGCAGGATGAAGAAGAAGACCAGATTTCTATTTATAACTGTCAATGTTAGCTTGACAGAGTGCATACATCCAGAGGAGATCAGGCGATATAATCTTAATGAAGACATCGTGAGGTGCCACCAAAGTGCGTCATGCTTTTCTACCCACTACCAACTTTGCGTGTACTTTGAAACTGGCAGGATTCACCCTCTAAGTGTCTTGTTCTTAATTTTTCATCCTCAATTAAAGGAACCACACACTTGCCATATTAAAGTTTAAAACTGTGTTTATTGAGACATATGGGTATTTACTATGTGCAAATGTTATGTTTACTTTGAGATGTTTTCATATGTGCATATTTGTGTTAGTGATAATATTATTATGGTAATTTCTACATAAATGTGTATAGTATGTTTTTCAAGTGTCTCTGGAAGTAATTATTAGTTGTCTTGTTGCTAATCACTTTGCGAATGTGAAATAATGAATTTTGTGCCTAAAACTTCATGTGCCTCTTGATTTCACATACATTTTTAAGGAAAGTTTGAGACAATTTTAAGTCTGAATTGAAACAGCTTAGGTAAATCTGTCTGTAACTTGTCCTGACAAGCCACATTTGGTTCAGTTTATTGAAAGCACTTATGAAAAGACATCTTGAGGAGAATCAGTCTCAATCTCTTGGAGGCTGACAGAAAGGAATACTGTAGCTTCTAGAAGAGGGAACAGAGTCTGACCTACAAATATGAGAAGGTGATGTGAAAACAAGGCCAGCCTGTATTCAGAGATGCTTTTATTCTTAGTGTGCCATTCAATTAAACAGTCTCAGAGAAGGTATTGCAGTGCTTTCCCATTTTTTCTCATTAAAAAGCCAGTTCCTTGAAAAGATACTAGAGAAATCTTTTGCCACTAAAATAATCCACTTATTACTGCTTATGATCTTGGTCTTTCTAGTGCTGAGGTGACAAAGTTCGCAGCAGACCAAGCACTGTGAATGAGAATTCATTGAATGAAACACCAAGCACCCTGAAGTGAATGAGTTTTAATCCTTATTTCAGTGAGGCCCTGATTTGATGTTTTTTAATATAGCCACTGGAAGACTCCCTGAAATTACCTGAAACTCATGATCATAAGGGTAATGTGAAGTACCTGAAGGACATGTCTAACCTGGTTTCTTGGTTCAGATAAGTAGTGTGGTTTAGAATGGCAAAAAAAAAAAGTGATCCTGATCACCCATGCTTGTGGCACATAAGGAATTTATATAGCATACAGAATCACAAGTAAATGGCCTCACAGCTGTGGAATCATGATCCAGGAGGAAGAAACATGCCACATCTCCCACCTGTATGCTGGCAAGACAAAGTTACTAAAAACAGTTCATTTGTATAGTTTGAATTGGTCTTGTTACACCCTAAAGATGTCTTTCAGGACTCTGATATCATCATAAGTCATCAGGAAGCCACAAAGAGAAAGAAGTGTTGAAACTTCCCTTCATTTTAAACAGGTTGATTCCCAGGCTTTTTTGCAGACTTGGAAACACTTCACATAGGTGTAGTTCTTAGCATCAAATAATATTTCAACTGAAGGGCTGATGGACGGAAAAAAAAAAAGGAAAGTCTCATTAATTGCTAACATCATTCTTGGTATGCCAGCTGAGTTACTTTAGGATGAATTTGGCTTATTGTTGAGAGCGAAATTCTGTAACATATTTGTGTACTTATCAGACTAGTAGAATGCACTCAAATGTTGTTTTGCAATGACCCGCTTCATCAGAGCATTCTTATCACAATAGCAGCTGGGAGGCTTTATGTTACATGATTTATAAGGGAAGTACCTTACTTCAGTGATAGTGATTATCATGATTTATCAGAAATTTTTTAGCATCCTAACAAAGAAAAATCTTCTTTAAGTTATAGGCATATCACCTTAAACACTGTACAAACAATTTGCCTTCTTGATTATCACTCAGGTCTCAGACAGGTAGATAAAGCTTGGAATCTTTGCAAAGAAGGAGGATCAATGTAAAAATTGCATCAGAATGGAAGAGAATGAAAAATCTATTTATTCCTTTGTGAATACTTTTTTTTGTTTTGAACACGATATGGATTTTGTAATGGCAAGTCTTATATTTCTGTGAATTTAGCAGATGGAAGAAGGATGTATGAAGAACTCCAAGACAACTGAGAGAATAATTTACATGAAATCTTCGTCTCTGAAAACACAAGGATTCCCAGGCAATAAGTCAAGCATATTTGAAAAACCCTTCCCTGGATAAAATGAAGTTGTATTATTTGCAGCTATCAGGGGGAAGGATTTTCTCAGAATGTTATCCTTGTTGCAAAGAAGGGGGCACAGTAAGGTTTATGAACTTAAACACATATTTTTATCATGAACTTTGAGTATTTTAAGTCGGTGTCCTGGGTTCAGCAGTAGCAGTCATTTTTCTCCTTCTTAGTAGCTGCTGCAGTGCTGTGGTTTTGACTTTTAGCCTGGGAATAATGTTGATAATAGTTACTGCTCAGTAATGTTTACTCTGACCAAGGACTTTCTGAGTCTCATGCTCTTCCAGGGAGGAGAGGAAGCTGGGAGGAAACAGAGACAGGACACCTGACTCAAACTCAAACTAATCAAAGAGGTATTCCATACCACAGCATGTCGTACTCACTATATAAACTGGGGCAGTTACCCGCAAAGGCTAGATCACTGCTCGGTCGTCAGGCTGGAGATTGGTAGGCAGGTGGTGAACGGTTGTATTCTCTTCCTTTGTTATTTCCATTACTATTATTATTGTTGGTAGCAGCAGTGGTTTGCGTTAAACCTTAGTTACTGGACTGTTCTTATCCCAACCCTTGGGAGTTACATTCTTTCAATTCTCCTCCCCATCACTCGGTACTGGAGAACACGAAGTGGGGGAAGTGAGCTAACGGCTGTGTGGTTCTGGATTGCCAGCTGGGCTTAAACCATGGCAGTGAGTAAGTCCTTTAAAGCACACCAGGCTGCGGAACAGCAGCCAGTAGCTCCAAACATTACAAACTGCTTCAAAATCTATTAGGGGTGAATGCTCCTGAAAACCTCATATTTTCATCCTTTAACTCGTGCTTAGGTGTTTAATGGCTGCCTGGAGAAAGATTACCTCTGTGGTTATCTGGTTAGCCCTTAACACGTCATTATCACTTCAAAGACTTTGGACTAGATAATTGACAATCAGTACGGCTACAAGGCTCTCTATGAAGATTTTTGCCTCTTTTTTTAAGCAATCTAGTGAATCATTTCCCTTACAGGTATCTCCTTTGTAGACATGGGAGGAAAAAATAAGGAATGCCTGACTGCACTGTGGGAAAAGGCTGGTTAAATTAGGCAAGGGATAGAAACAACTGCTCAGGTTTTTCACCTACATTTTATACCTTTAGTCATCTAATACAATATAGTAAGAGTTCAATACAATATAATAAGGAAGAATGTAGACAAAGTAAGAGGATTCCTCCTTGTCAACAACCAGTACTTGTTAAAGAAATAAGCAAGACAACCTCTTTTATAACACATCAAATATACGGGTAAGTGTAAATATCCCTTATTTTTTAGGGTATGACATGGAATGCTTGTATTCTAATTTTCTGTCACTTGTGTTTTTATAATTAGCTATCTTGTGAGCAGATACAAGAAAAGTAACTTGCTCCTCAGAGGGAGCTCCTTCAGGGAAGACTGGCAAATATCTTGCTCTTAAACCTTATCTTGCAAGATCATATCCTCTTTTCCCTGTTCCAACAACTTACCTCCTCTTAGCCCATTTTGTAAGTCTTTTAAAACTTCCACTGGACACAATATAGTTTGTTGCTTTCATTTGTTTTTCAGTTCCCGACTATTTAGAGCATTCACATAAAGTGCACTGAGGCTCTAAAGTCATCTTCATCTCAATTAAAGATGGTGAAGAAAAGGGAAAGTGTAGGAAGCAGGGCAATCATTGAAGGAGGGCTCCTGATTAAACCTGGTGACTGGTGAGCAATATGGGGCAGGGTCTACTTTTTGGAAGTCACAGGCTTCTAGCTGCATGGTGGCATTTGTCTCTGAATTTTTGTTTTCTTTACCCTCTCCTTGTGTGTTTACTGGGACTGCTGAATGTAGTCTTCTGCATCTTTTAATTACTGTCACTACTTTGTTCAAAAAGCAGAAGCTCAGGAAGAGGTGCTGAGAAACAAACTAGCCAACATCAGATAATCATAACTGAGTATTCCACGCAAATACTATACGCTTTCATCTCATTCATTCACTTGCTCAGTCACTCAGTCTTTCCTTTTATCAACTGGCACATCATCACTTTTAAGATTTTAAGTCGTGTCTTCCAGGCTCCTAGTTTCCCTGGAGGCTTCTAGTCCCAATGCCACATCTTCCTGAGGACCTTGTTGATCTTCCATGGGGCTAAATCTACAACGTCTCTATGGAATATTTTATTTATGGATGCCTGCTCAGCTGGTAAGGGGGAACACTTGTGTACAATTGCGTATGCATGAACTGCCATGGAAGAGTAAACAAAGATGGTAATTTCTAGAACTAAGTGGGGAATGTCAAAGGCACAAATATCAGCAGCTTTCATGAAATTTATGTAGGGACAGGCATTCTGAATCAAAACGTACTGTTTCCTCTAGTGCCTTATCTGCTGTCGGTGGGTGAAAGAAATTCTCAAAGTGAGTATCTGTAAAATAATCAGCTGAAGGGGAAAAATGTTTTCCTGTTGTCAAGTTTAGAAGTTCTTTTTTTGTGATTCCTAGAATTACATGTAGAAGTGAAAAATCTTGCTTTAGAAAATGTGCTTTTTACAATCTACATCAAGTTTTCACTGAATTGTCTTGTAACAATGAGTTCCATAGAATAACAGACCCTTTTGCCTATCTGCATTGGACTAACTGAAAGTCCCAAATCAGTAGCATGACCATAGATCTCACTCCAAAATTATAAAAACATGAATGCAGAGGTGTCATGGGTTCTCTTGAATTTACTGACTAACTCTGATATATGAAAGAAGAACATGTTTACATGTATATACTTGGCATTTTCAATGTCCAAGAGAAGGGAAGACTCATAACCATAGGTTTAGTGTGGAGAAGTGGCTTCTTTGGTACTAATATGTAGGCCCACTCAGCACTTCCCTCCTGATTTAGTTTCGTTTTTAAGTGGTTAGAACAGGAGAAACGAAGCTGAAATGTATTGCAATGGTTTCGACACAGTGAACATACAAAAGCTAATAGCAACTGCTGCTCTAAGAGTATGATGGTTCTCCACAGACACAGCTAATCTGGGCAACAGGAGCAGGTGACTAGGGACTGCAGTACTCACAGCACTAAATTGTGTTCAATGCAGTTCTGAAGATGATTAGAAAAGAAAGAAAAAAATGTGTCCAGGCTTAGTTTTGAGAATTTGTCAAGTTCCGTATGAAATAAGGAAGAGGTCCGAAGAGAAAAAGAGGAAGAAGCATTCATTAAAAGAGTATTTACTTTGAGTCTGTCTTGGAGGAGGAAGTGTATAGCTGGTGTGAAAAAAGCTATAGTGTGTTCTGGTGCAGGAAATGTCATCATCATGCATCTTGAAATGTTAAGTTTTATCTATATATGGTTTTCCCCTGTAGCTAAATATTTATTTTGCAAAGAAATTGTATTTTTAGAGAAAGTTTTTTTCAGCATTGATGTCTTTCCTGCAAGTATTTTCTGAGTGTTGGTCTTTTGAGAGAATATATGAATCTGTTGGCTCTCAATATAATTTTTTTAATTATTTAGTGTCACAGATAGAATAATTGCACAAAACTTACCCTGATCCTGTTGTTGCACTAGACAGAAGCATGTGCTTGGTGATATATGCTACCTGCCTGTACTAAAAGGGAAAAGGCTTCATGTGGAAAGTCATATGCTTTTCAAAGCCTGCTGCAACTCAGCAACTGAATTGAGAGACAGGGTCACATTTCACACCTTATTCATGAAGCCTACTCCTGAAATATTTCATATGGAAAAATTTTCTGGACTTTCAGGAAGGAACCATGGGAACAGTATTCGTAAGTAGGAAGTTCAAAACTTATATGGAAGAAAAATCCCCAGAGGCTAAACTGTTGGCCCTATGCCAGTTATTCAGCAAAACAATTAAAGCAAAGGACACATGCTAAGTTGGAGCCAGACAGTACAAAGCCACAGCAAATCATAAAAATCTTGTGTTGCAAGAACATTGTGATAGTCTAATTCTTACTCTGGTAAAATAAAAACTATTGATGGAACTGGATATGTCTTCATCTCACAGTGGTATATTTAAAGCTGGTGAAAGGCTGATATTCTCCCATGTATTTCTTAGTATTACCAGAAAGTTAAATGAGCAAATAACAAAAGCTCAGCTTATTTTGAACTTGGCAGGGGTCTAGATTTCTATCTTTTAATGTGACAGTGAAATGATGGATGATTTGGTGGAAGAAAAAAAAAAAAATAAAGGAGAATTTACCTGTTATTGCATTAACCTTGGTTAACAGAAGAGCTAAAAGGAACAACATCTAATTTACTATTTACTTTGACTACTAAAGCATAGCTAATTATTTAAAAGTTCAGAGAGAAGCAGCTGGAGCTTAGTGAACAATCAAATGTCTTAAGGGTGCAAGAGTAGGCAAGAGGTTATTTTCCCCAATGACTTTCCTTTTCTGTTTGTCAAAGTAAACTCTAGAGCCTCGTCAGACTTGTTGTTTTTTAAAGCAGCTATTGTTCTGACAGTCTCTTCATTTTCCCTTTATTCTTTCAGTAGACCTATGCAGCAGAAACTGAAATGCAATGAGAGTTTTGTCAAATCTACATCAAAATAAAGTTCCAAAGCAGTATTTAGCAGAAAATGGAAAGAAAGCAATATACTTTGCCACACTAGCTTGATGCTTAGTTGTCATATTTCTCACATTTGTGACTTCTTCCTTTGATCACTCTAATAATAGTTCCTTAGACTATTAAACCTGGGAGGCAGAAATATATTAGAGGCAAATTCCACTTTTCACCATTTATGCTGTGTTTAATTTTTATGATTTGCTTGCTTTGGACCTTGAGAAGAGGCTAATCTCACCACTCTCTCACTACAGCACTGTGTCACTCCAAACCTGTTGAGACTCCTTTATGAAGAGGTTAATGACTTGTGATTGATAGGTTTTGACAAAACTTACATTTGGGCCAAGTACTTTTGATGAGGTGGGGAGGGTGCAGATGGTAAGGTTTTTCTGTATTGCTGTTTATAGTACAGGGAGCAGGTAAGACTGGCGCAACATGGATGTATTGAGCCCTTGCTTTATTTCTATTTCTGCTTTCTAGTTCTCTTTCAGAATAAACCCCCTCTGTGTGAGGTTCCCCTAAATGGATGTGCTTAAATTAGTTTCAATCTGACCAGGAAGTAGAGCACAGGATAAATGGTCCTTTTGATTTTTGTTCTCTCTAGCACTTCAGAACACTTCCAGATGATCAGATAACCACTGTTGCTTGTATTCCTCTTATAAGTGCAACCAATGGTAAATGCTGAAGCAAGACAATAATGGTGGAATATTGCCTCCTACTTCACAAGAGTTTGAATCACCCAATCAATGTCACAAATGTAACAAGGATCATGGGAATTGCTTGGAAATGCTTGTCTTTCCACCACTCTGTCAACTCCCTTCAAACTATTTTCACTGGGTACTTTACATGGTGCTCTTTTTTGACTGCTGTCTTTTTGCCATTTACAAAGCAATCTGTTTTAACAAGGAGAGTGGTAAAGTCTCTGAGTTGTTAATACCTTTAAAGAAAGCTCCACTCATTTTCTTTGTTTGCATTTTATGGAATCAATGGGCTGAAGTTTAGTGCTTGTAAAGATGGGGGACTGGCAATGATAGCTAAAGCCAGCTACTCTGAGAGCCATTAGTGAGTAAGCAACTCTGTGTAGCATTGCCAATGCAATACAGCCTAACTGGCAGCTCCTTTGCTATTTGTTAGTAGACTGATCCTCAGCAGTGGATGCCAATGTGCTTGTTTTTATGACATAGGCAAGTGGGAAGCAAGATGAGGCCACCATGCTTATTTCTATTTGGGATATAAGGCAAGGTCTGAACCGAGGTACTCAAGGTGAAATGTTAGTGCAATGAAAGGGAAGAGAAGCTGTTATAGAAGAGCTTTTCTGCAGTACTGCTGGTATTTTTTTTCCCCCATTTTGTATAAGTTTATAATTTCAGAATCATTGATATCAGGTCCTGAGGGCATGCTTTGGCTACTGTAGCTGACTAGACAAAGTATGGTTCCCTTATTAACTTGTCAAAGTACGATGCAGCTGCATCATTTGCTCACCCATTTGCTTAGCTTAAATAAAGGTTGGTGGTTAGGCTTCTGTTGCATTGTGCTCTCCTGCTAATTATCAGTGTATTTGTTTTAGAGACAATTAGCCACCTGGTTCATTCTCCCATTGAAGTCAGGTCATCATGAGTTACATCTGCTTTCAGGACTCTTCAAGTCCAAGACATAATAAAAAGATGATGGCTATGATTATAAAAAGCATGCAGGGTTGTGCATAAGTTGTACAGAATATTGAATTCCCAAGGAGGATTGGGTTACAAAGCTCTTTCAGGGGCTTCCTTCTGCATGTCACAGTAGATGGATGTGAGCAGAAAGCAGTTTTGCAGTGCCAGAAGTCCTTTAGCCTATGAATGGTAAAGAGTGTTTGCAAAAGTAGATTGGTAAAGGCTAGGCAAAGTGAGACATGATGCTTCCCTTTGGCACTATGGCGATACAACAAAAAAGTAACAAGTAAACACATCTCTGCACATACTGCATTTGCATAAAAATAAAAGTTGTTCAGACCTGTGGGTGTTTCCTGCTTAAAAATGTGCTATATAATGTGGCATAAGATTATGTGTGATGCACATTTACTTTTATAATCCCATATGTTCTGGTAAAACTCTGTATTTTGAAGTAAGATTTTATTACAGTAGAACCTCATTAATTCTCACTAATGACTGGGAGACCCTTTGCAAATTACTGAATTTTGTATAGAATCAAATGCCATTTTAATGCATTGTGTTGCTAGATGTTTTCCTAGATCCTAGGAAAGACAAGCTGCAGAGAACCCTGCTTTCATGCCTTAGCTGTATTTGCCCTGGAGAGGGGGGTACAAAGTCATTGTAATGGGCTTGGCTGCAGGTATTTGTTAAAAATGTTCACATGGGGCTAGCTCTGGAGAAGATGGAGGCCTGTGTGCAAGGAAAAAGCTGATGGAGACCTGGAAGAGTAGATTAGCGCAATTTACTGTTTCTTCCTTTCTGGTTTGGGGTCATGGGGGGATTGTAATCCTGATGTTTCTGGAGAGCATAGGTATCGCTAGCCTCATCTAGTAGGGCCATTTCAGATTTAATAGGTTAACTGACTTGAGTAGAGGAAAGAACTAATCTTCCAGTAAAGAACGTGCCATAGTTCTTCCTGAGAAGATGCACCAACACACATAAACAGAGACAATAACATTCAGATTTATTTGGGTATACTATACAAGTCTCGCATCAAATGTGAGATGTTGAGTGTTCAAAGGAACTTTTTGCATACATAAATGTACTTCTAGAGCTATCTAGTGGATGAGTTCTCATAGGTTAGTATGAAATGGTAGAACACCTGCTTGCATCTCTTTCACCTGCTGTGTTATGGTACAACAGCAACACAACAATTAAGATGATAGAATCTAGCTCTTCATTATAAACTTGTTTTTCAACTTGATCTGATTAACTATATCTTAAAAAAATAAGTCCTTCCTGTCTATGCCAGGATACAGATTTTTTCAGACATATTTTAGTTGAAAGCAAAATCCCTTAATTCTGTTTACAATGACTGGATATAAAGAGGCTAAAAGGGGCTTCACTAGAGCCCAGATTTGTGAACTAGGGGGCTCAGATAGGTGTGTACAGATGGAGACAAAATTGGGTCTATAACTGGAAAAAAAGCAAAATTTGTGGAAATATCTAAGAAAGGGAATGCATTGTTTGGGAGGTAAGGTGAAACCCTGAGCAAGCAATGCAGAGGTCATGGGAGTGGTGGAAGTCACTCAGAGACACAGAGAAGACTCAAGTGAGGATAAGGATGGGCAGCAATATCACAGTACATGTGGGGAAAGAATGGAAAAGAGGGTGATGGGAGGCATGAAGGTAAATAACTATGAAAGGGGATAACAGGCATGGACGTGGGCATATGTGCAAGGGGTGAATGGTGCGACCAGATTATGGGAGAGGAATGAAGAGTTCTGGCATAGGCAGGAGAGAAATAGAAGTGAGAGGAAGAGAAGGAAATGGCAATGGAAAATTGCAGCATTCTCCTAACTGTTCATTCACAAGGTTTTTAGCACTTGTCATGTTTTGAAGATATCTATTTTATAGACAAAGTATAAATTATAGTAGGGAAGGGATGTCTGTTATTTGGTTTCCATTCAAACACTTCTTTCAGCCTAACTCATACTAGCCAATTATTTGGTTAACAGTGCTTAGACATCAGTGTCCCCCTGTGCAGACCTACTGCATCCATAACAATCCAAGTGGCTAGCATTGTAAGAATTTCAAGGAAAATAAAAAAGCTCATCATAGTCTGAAGCCTGAATCTCCTCACCTGAGCTGAAGAAAACCCACAGGTCATGGCTGCCCCCTGACATTTACAGGGAGTAAAGGCATCTACAGCCACATGTTCTTGGACCTAATAATCCATCCTTTCCCTACTTTGTTTTCCTCATCATGTTTGGCATTTTTGCTCACTTACTCAGAACTTGCTTGGGAATCCTCTTTCTGGTGCTCAGTGGCTGTATAGGAACAAATCATACATAGTCATGAAGCTTATTTTCAAGCCTGAAATACCTTTTTAAAGACACAGGGAACATTCTATATGATAGCCCCCATGCAAGTCAGTAGAAGAGTGAATGGAAGACCTTCTGGGAGCAGGATGGCAGTGTAGAGGAGCTAGATGAAAGGCACTGGGTTGCCCTAATTTCCTGGCATGTAAGAATGTAATTCACTTTGATAGCACATCACTACTGGTGGCTTTCCAACAGACAGAAAAGACTTGCTAGTAGAGGAAGTAAGTAATGTCACATGAAACATACATAATTTGCACAGAGAAGGAAAATGTAAGACCACTAAGGTTATTGTTTTGCTAACAATGATTCATGACAATGGCACTTTGGAGAGTACAGATCTGGGGTAGAAGCTACGAATAAAATGTATTTCTGCTGCAGGGATCTCTTCTTGTGTCTGCTTTTTTGCAGACCTTTAGGAAGCTGTTGCAAACTTAATCCTGTTTAGCAATTATGATTTACTTCAATTGGCTCCACTCTTCATACTGTTTAAAATTAGATTTAAAGAATAATATCCACCTTGTTGCTTAACATAAACCCTGTTAAAATAACACACATTAAAATGGCATTCTTGGCATTAAGGAACTATCAAAGAGGAAGACAAAGGCTTACCATAGCATAAATATATATATATATTTCTCAGAAGAAGAAAAAAAAAGTGAGATCTTTCAATGAAGACATCAAAGAATGCATCTTACTTAGCTGAAAGAAGAATGTCTCCTGACAAAAGCCAATTAAGGAATGAATACATTTTGTTTATTTAGATTTGAAAAATGCATATTCTTGTTAAGCGGAAAAAAAACCCCAAACCCCAGCCAACCAACCCTAGTTCTTTTTAAGGCTATGAAGTAGCTAAGGAAACAGAAAGATGTATGACACATGGAAACTTGATAGTGCATGAAAAAAACATAAAGACTGTGATTTTGCTGTTACCTAAGGCATGATATTGAAATATGTATTCTGGGAGGGCTTTTCTCAGCTTGCCTAGAGATTCTGGGACAGATTCTGCTACTAGTTACACCTCTGTAAATATGGATTTTCTAAATGGCAGGTGCAGGTAGCATTATTCCAAGTGTGTGTACTTCTAACTGAGAGTAGGACTTCGACCTACATTAAGAGCAAACTATTAGTAGCTGCCCCATAAGATCCCCATTTCTTTGTGCATTCCCCATACTGTACTCAAGCCTGTCATCCTATATGGTATTGATTCCATGCTTGAAAATCAGGGTGAGAAGTCCTTCAGCCTGGGACAGCAAATAGCCTCTGCTGGAGGCCTTGAAGGCCCATACTCCTCTTATCCTTTTACCCTTTTAAGGCAGGGTGTGAGCGTATTTGGATTTGCTTCTCTGGTGGTTGTATGGCACATGAATCCCAGTGATAGAGAGGAGCCCAGGATGTTCTCTGAAGCAATTATTATTGCCCTTTTTCTATTGCCTTAGGACTGGGTAAGGATTATTCAGTCAGGTGAGCTCCTCTGTGCTAGGCTGAGATTCCTTGCCTTTGTTTTTTATAAATATAACCGAGTATGTTGAAAAAGTTAGAAAATATCAGATATATTTTAACAATGTTTACCTGCATGCTGCATCGAATGGCTAGACAGTTAAAAGGCAATAGTCAAGAGACATAAAAGTGCACCCAGAAAACAGACTGAATTGTAAAATATGTGTAATAAATGCATAAAGCCGCTATTGAAGACTGAGTGTGATTGTGGAAACAGCCGTGTGAGTACAAAATGTTCTGACCTGCATAGCACTTCAGCCAAATGGAAAGAGTAGAACATGTACTGTCAAACTTGATTGTCCTTCAAATCCTGCATCTTGCATCCATTCCTGTGCAATCAGATTCACCTGGGGAATAAGAAATAGAGGGCTTTTCCCACACAGAGTCCTTAACAGACGCTCCTACCACCTGCTTCATATTATGCCTTTAGGACAATGTTTGTTGTCAACACTTATTCTTCGAATATCGACATGTGCATGAGAAATTTGATGCATCAGTTGAACTATTTGAGTCCTGTCATTACTCCTGTGTGTAAATATTTGCACAATCAGGACCACAGAGTGTAATTTCCTTTAAGCAAAGACAGTCTTGTGCTATAGCTAGCATATGTGGTGTTTTAACTTTGATAATATAACAGTAGAAAATGATCAAAAAAAGATAGTAAAAGTTGGCTAAAATATACAAGGAATCAGAGGAGTTCTGCTGTATGCCAAATCTTTATATTTCTGCTATATGCCAACTATCTTTATATTGGTCCAAGAAAGAAGTAGATGAAGATTTTAGAAAGAACTTAGAAATAAAGCGTAATCAACTATGTTGTGCAAACCATAATTGAGGAGAATTCTTATTATCTTCAAGTCCTATATGAATGGCAGTTATGCATACAAGGCTTGCTCAGTGATACTGGAAATAGCACTTTAAAAAAGTTATTCTGGGAGAGTGTAACTGATGCAGGAAGTCTCATACCACAGAATGGTATGAGACTTTAATGCCTTTAATGTGTACATTTTATTATTGCTTTTTTTTTTTCTCTAATGGGTATTTTTTCCTCTGACAATTTTCTGCTTTCCAGACTTTAAATAAAGTCTTAAACTTTTTAGGGTACATTTCAGTTTGAAGTTGTGATGAAAACAATGGATTGCGGTTTGTAGGAGTTGCAACAAACCCATAATTTATAACATGACAGTGAAAAATAGGTTGTGTCAACATAAGAATATTCTTTCCAATGACAGGATGAAATTGTGGTTCATCAGACTGATGCAGATACTGATCCTACAATTGTATTTGTCATTAATTTATTCAGAAAACCTAGATTCAGGATTGGAACCCAGAATATTTATTACACTCTAACTTGAAAATATTGGGTGCCACTTGTATTAGACTGGAACAGACTAATCAGGACTTATGAGAAAAATTAATTTGTCTGTGTTGTTAGAGGAAATGAGAGTGTGTAGGGAAGAGTTATAATCCCATCATGATGAAATCTCATGGTAAATAGAGCTTTATTGTGTACCACAAAGAGGGAAGTTGAAGACTGTTTTCTTTTATCATTGAGAGTCATACTGGAAAATGGATGATAAAAACTTCAAAGTCAAGTGCTTATTGATGTTTCTGCTTATAAAAATAGTACAGGCACTTAACAGCCTTTCTATTATATACATTCTTTAGCATGAGTCGGTAGCTGTGTTAGTCAGCAGGACAAAGTAAATAATAAAGTTACTGATACATTTTTATAGACAAATCAAAACAAATACCTGGGCTTTCAGAATCACTCAGGATGTCTTTTTACAATAGAAGCAGCCACAGAAGCCTGAGTGGTTCCAAATGTTGTGTCTTCAGAATATTATTTATAACAGCAGTGTAGCCAGACTCCTATTGTGCAAGAGTAGATGAAGCTGAAACACCCCTCAATTAATTGTACATTTATTAAACACTATGATTTACAAGAAAAAGTGCAGTTCATGGATGGGGAGGGGTCATGCCAAAGTTTTTATGCTTCGGTAAGAGCCTGCAAGCATTTGAGCATGGCATGTCATTTTTAAACAGAAAATAAATATGCAGGCCTGAACAAAGCGTTTTTTTTTTTTTTTCTAATTTGAGGACCTATGCAAACAGGCAAAAGTTCACCTGTGTTTCTACATCTATTCACAGGGGGAGCTTAGGTGATCACTGAAGGGAGTGATTCAGGGAGCCTGAATAATGTCCTAAGCAGGGACCTGGAGCCAGTCAGAATGAAATACAGGCATGAACATGCTGCTGGACTTTAATCTGAAGATGCTATCCTCAGCTCTATGGTCAACAGAACTGCTCCTGCCCCCCAGGCAGCTTGTGCACCCCTAAGACTGCACTTACAGTCTGAAAAAGGAGAGTCAAGACTATGCTTCTGGCTGCCCAGCCTATTGGGCAAACTGTATTTTCACCCTCACAGATGGGAGGAAAAAAGATGGGTAGTTTGCTTATGAGGATGAACCTAAATTGCCTACAGTTTCATTCTGGGGAGGGAGGAATGCAGCCCCTAGAAAATGGAAAAATCAGTTTACACCACAGTGACACAAAATAACTAATATGTCCAAAGTGGTATAGTAACATTTGTTTATTTAGAGTCTTTGGATGCATCATTGTTAAATCCAGTTTAATAAATTTTAATAGGAATTGTATTTCAGATTAGTCTTCAGGGCAGCCATCATCATGACTCTTTAATTCTCCTAATCTATACATTTTTACTGCATGTATAAATATGCTTTGAAACTAATACAGTGTCATTGAATGAAATACATCCATAAAGGAACAAATCCATGCATACTCAAGTCACTAATTTTTTATGGAAATGAATAGACTTCCTTTCAAGGCATAATATTTTCACTTACACTAGTAACTTTTCATTGAAACCAATGCTTTGTTTTCCAAACCCAGCATATTTCAGGCTCATGCACATCTTGCTTGACTTTTTTTTACTTTCTCATAATTAAATGCATTGAACTAAACACAATAATGGATGTCTATTGAAACCAACATAGGGACTACTCAGAGCAAGTTTAAGCCCATGAATACACTGTACTTCTCAGCTCAATTTAATAAAACAAGCACTATGAAATGGAACATACTTTTGCAGAGGATCTACCTCATATTTTCCCATAAGTTGAGTTTGAGACCTTAAGGTTTTCTGCTCTTTTGGAGGATTTTGTTGCTCTGTGGTAGGTGGACAGGCTACAAGGAGCATATGAGGGGACTGTGATAAATAGATGAGTGGTGAGTGACTGTGTATGGGTATTAGAACATCCTCAAAGGACAGGGGAGTAGCCAGATGACCACTGTGCTGCCTGACCAGTTTAGCAGCCCCTTGGAACTCTGCTAGCTAATACATTTTAGGAAAGCCCATAGACTGTTCTAGATACGGTAAAGTTGGGTATCACACCTCAGTCTCCCCAGCATTCATTTGTAACTGCTGTGTGGAGTTTCACCCAAACCTTGCAGGGTTCAGGTGGTGGTTGTGACCACTTCTATTACATATCAAGGGAACAGGGGAATTCCAAAGTAAAAACCAGAATAATTCAACTTTCATTGAGTTATTCTAGAATTAAGCAGTGTCTCTGATCAGTTTGATTCAAGTTGCCATGCACTGTCAAGAAATATACTGTATAGTGACAGTGATTTGTTTAATAATGTGAAAAAACAGATATTAACCTCACAACAAGAAAATGGCCCCATTTTAATGAAGATGTTTCATTGTGTTTTGTTAAAGGCCAGATGTCATTTTTGTAATTCTCAATGGTTTTAATAGGTTTCTGAGTCTTCTTTGAAGAGAAAGCCTAGGAAAGAAAGGAGAAGGCTGTATACAGAACTGTGTGCTCTTTAGAAGGCAAACTGTTGATGGAGCAGTGGAAATGAGGCCTCTGAGTTTCTAAGAAGCAAAAACTTTGGCATTTTGTGAACAATAAAGGTGTTCACTGCAGTTTCTTCCAAACTGTATGGCATTTTTCAGCTAAGATTGTGTGCAGTTTATGTCAAAACATTTCAGTGAAGAAATACAAATACAGACTAATGTTTGACTTCTTTTGTTGTGTTGAACTGGAGCCAGAGAAAGTATTTATATATAAATCCACTTGTGAAATGCATAACCCTCTCAATTTGACTTATATGTCTGAGGCTTACAGAGAATTCAAGCTGATTGACAGAAAATACTGCTCTTACGGTGTCAGAATGTATTATCATGCTTATACAGAAACACAAAAAATCCCTTTTTTCACCAATGTACGTGTTATTGTCATTATGTTCTGGTATACTGGTGCTGTTCAGGTACTGAAATACCCGATTTGCTAGGACCTAAAGCTACCGTGAAAATATATTAGGCAACCAGATGGATAATTCAGCATGTTGGTTTAAAAAAGTGTGCATTAAACATTCAGTATTTGAAGACTGATCTAAAAAAATTGCTCTGTGGGGTCAAAACTGCTTTTCAGTGAAGGAAAGAAAAATAAGAACTGAGACAGTTAAAGAACGCTTTCCACGTTTGTGCTACAGTTAGCTAGTTGCTCTTCCTTTTTTCCTTTCTCTCCCCACTAAGCCTAGGCACATCGAGGAACTGGCAGTGCAGTCTGCAAATAGAGCATGAGCAGACTACATGCATCTTTATGTATCTGGCACACAGGTACTCTCTGCTTTTGTGGAATAGTTTAGATTAAAACAAATTAATTTCATATAATGTGTCCTTTATGAGAATGCCCTGCATCATTTCAACTGCTCCAATTGCATCCTGTATTTTCCTTGATCCCAGGGTTGTTCTTTAAGACCACTTGCAGTACGTATTTTCCCTTTGATCTTGTATGTCTTATTCCCCTGTCTTCTGCTTAAATATAGTACTGTTTTTCAGTATTTACAATTTGTTAAACACCAATAGGATTTTGAATGTTAAAGGATTGTTATGTGAATGAAGAGGAGGAATAGACAGTTGGCCCTTAGTAATTTTAGTATCATGACCATTTTTATCAAGTGGGTGGCCAGCACTGGCACTCAGAAATGTTCTCCCAGTGACAGAGAGGAAAAGTGTTGGTTCCTGTAAATGGTCATCACCTTAAAGAGTAGATTGAGACAAGTGTCAATTCAGAGGAGAAGGAAGTGAAGAAAAAGAGTTGCTTGAAGAAGCAGCCTTGATGCTACATTGCACATGCAGCTACACATGGGGTATGCCACAGGGTAAAAAGGACAAGAGCATCAAGGCCTAGTGGTTGTGGCAAGCAAGAGAGATACAAGGGAGGAACAAAACCATAGAATGGCTTGAGGGGAAACATATCTTGAATTGCCTTGTATCTGTACATAATGTCCCACTCTTCTCCCAACCAAACCTGGCTCCAGACATTTCTCAAAACTCATGTTTCACACCGTTTAGATCTGCTTTTGCACCTTCACATAGAATCATAGAGTCATAGAATAGTTGCTAAACCGGAGCTTTATCGGCTTGATATAGTTTTGTTATCACTTATTCTGATATTGTGGAGCAGAGTTCAGAGGTGACTGTAACTGTATGGAGCTGATGTAACTCTTTCCACTATAGCACTTTTGTTAGTAGGCGAATGAGGTAGTGAAAAACTAAAAGTTATTTCAGTCCACTCAGTGTTTTTATTGTGATGCTGGGCTTGCAGGTGTTTATGCAAGGTGTTTATGTTTATGTACGGACCAACTTTGAACGGAAAAACAAAATCCAAAGTTTAACTTTTTACCAGGAATTAATACTTATATGTGCTTATAGAGAAGCAGTGATGAAATTTGCCTGTGGAGTTCACATTTTCTAGCTAAAGTACAGAGCAAATATATTTAGTATGCTCTACCCTTTCTATGTTGTATCCTCTAACAATATTAAAAGAAAAATCATGCACCTCTCACCTGTGAGGCATTACCTTGCAGGATGTAGCATGGAGGAAACTGGGAATTTTCATAAATCATATGGAAGAAATTAGGCTGCAGAGAATGGCTCAACCTTCTTACATCCTGTCGCGGTTTGAGGCCCTCAAACAGTTCTGCCCACTCCCCTCTCTTTCTTCCCCTGTCCTGGGGGATGGGGAGGAGAATCAGAAGAATGCAACTCCCACAGGTTGAGATAAGAACAGTTTAGTAACTAAGGTATAACA
>JASSUY010029439.1:0-22355 GCA_032466535.1 Forpus xanthops
CCTTCCCTTCCCTTCCCTTCCCTTCCCTTCCCTTCCCTTCCCTTCCCCTTTCCCAATAGGCAGAGGAGAGCCCCGCAGCCCAATAGGAGCTCTCCCAGTGTGAGGGGTCCGAGTTCCACACGTCTCGACTCTGCTCCACTCCCTTCCCACCCCCATCCCGCTCTTCCCAGCACCAAGCTCTCCTCCTGCCAAGGGAGGGAACACACACAGACAATGTGCCTGGTTTTGTGGCTTTCCCCACAGAGATCTGCTCATTTCCGGAGTTCCTCATGGAGTGGGACTCAGGAGTCAGGTGTGAACTGCCCTTCCCAGCAGCTCTTGCCCTCTGCAGGAGCCATGCTGGAACAGGGATGTATCTAGTTTCCTTCTGGCTCAGAGGTGGGTTTCTCTCGCTCTGCCTCGTGGTGCAGGGTTGAGGTGCTTGGTGGGTGCTTCGGCTGCTCCTGGCCTTGGGGCTGGCTCAGCAGAACAGTTTTGAGACTGGTAAGGGTGAAGGGCTCATCCTTTTGCTTTCTGCGTGCCACTGGCCTCATTTCCAAGCCTTTCCCTGCCCTTGGAGAGGTCTGGACACCGTTGAGTGCACAGAGACCTTCATGTATCCTGGCTCTGGGAACCAAGAGATTCATTCATTAAACCAACACATAGTGCAGTAGGAGCCTTCATAAACCACAAGCTCGGGTTGCTTAGGAACTCCAACTGGCTTTTTTCTGAACAGGGTGTACTTTCCTGAAGTCTCTGTCAAATATTTAGCATGAGAAAGCTAAAACGACCCTTTAAAAGCAAAGCAAGCTGCATAATGAGGTCATCACATTATTATGATGGCTGTTATAGTTGGAGCGGGGCTGGCCAGGGTGGGAGGGCTCGAAATGAGCAGCCTCAGCCCTGCAATAGCTCTGGAACTGCCGGACAACCCCCAGGGGAGGAAGCAGCAGTGCCTGTGCCCGGTTATTTCCCAGGGCCCCGGTGGTCTGTAGGGGCCAGACCCTCGGCATGGGCAGAGCTGGAGCTGGGAGCTGCTCCAGGGATGCAACTCACTGCAGCGGACATGCGAAATCTCGGCACACGGAGCAATGGTCTTGGGATCCTGTGGGAAATGGCCCAGTTGGCTACTGTCCGTGAAGGAGTGTAGCCAGCTCAGAAAACACTGATTGCAACCAGATGCTGCAGAAGATGCTTTTCCTGCTCCACTCCACCCCACAGCAGAGCCTCTCCTCAGGGGAAGGACATGGCAGGAGCTGGAGGTGATAGCTTGGGTGGGCTTTGTTAGGTGCAGGTGAGCCTCACTCCCTGGTGAGTGGCAGGGGATAGGGGTGCCAGGGGGTGGAGGGGTCAGCAGCGGGAGCTCAGCTTCCTTCCTGCTGGTCCCAGGACTCCCATCGCAGCAACTGAGCTGGGAAACCCTCATTGGCTTGGCCTGGGCTTTGCTTCCAGCCGAGGGCAGCATGAGGGAGTGGGAGGCACGTCAAGGAAGATGGAACGAGGGCTGGTTGGTGCCTTCTGCACCAGGATCCCCTCTGCTCCTTTGCCTGCAAGGACTTCTGCAAGCTGCCCTGCTGCCACCCAGCCATGGGAGGCTTGCTGCACACTCTGAGGATGGGCAAATTGGGGTGCTCCATCCTGCCCATGCCTTCAGAGCCCAGCAGGAGCCCATGAGGCTGAGCCGCTGGTGCACACAAGACAGTAAATGCCTTTGCCTCACGTCTTCTCCCAACATGTGGGGCTATGAGTGAGGATCATAATCTCCTTACAGAACTGCCTTCCCCAGATGTGCTCTTGGAAGCCTGTGAAGCTGGAGCCGTGACACTGGCTGGGACCAATGCCAGCGGAGTCCAGCGTTCAACAGCCGAGCTTCGTGCAGGACTGCCTCAGACGGGATGGGCCAGGCTCTGGGGCTCCCGGACCCTCACCAGAGGCTCTGTTATGCTGCCCGGATGCCCGGATCCCTCCCGTGCCCCAGGAGCTGCCGGCGTGGAGCTCCCCCGTCCTCGCAGTCCCACTGGAGGGTGCTCTCTGCCAAGGATTGTGCTACAGATGCTCCGGAGCAGCGCTGGGAGCGGCAGCCGTTGAGAACATCATTTCAAGCAGCGGTTGGGTCTGCTCTGTTGGGCTTTGCAGGGAAAGTCCTCACCAGGCGCCGCTCAGGATCCCCGGAGCCGTTCCTGTCCCCCAGCACCTGTCCCAGGCCTGTGTGGTGGTGCCGCAGCTTCACAAGGGATCACGGCTATCCCATGAGCCGGAGCTTGGGCGTGAACGCCCCACTCTAGCCTGGGCTGCCTGGCTGCACCACCCGTCGTGGCCTCAGGTCATGCTGCCGTGGATCCTGGGGGACTGCGGCTCCCAAACCATCCCTGTGTTCCCTGCAGGAAGTACTCCTGCTCCAAAATCAGTCAGCTCCTGCAGATGCCCCCCATTCACCCAGCTGCCCTTCTAATGCTATCAAGCAGCTCCCAGGGGCCATGGGGCTGGTTGAACATGGTCCCATAGGCCAGGACACTGAGGGCATGGAACAGCACCTGGGGCCTCCCTTCTCTTCCATGCAATCCCCTTCACTACATGCCATGTCTCCAGAGCCTTATCTGATGAGTGTGAACTCTCCCCACCCAGAGCTACCACCTCCTCCCTGTCCCTGCTTTCCCACTGAACATTCCCTGGCAGAACATACACTCCAGGAGTGCCTCCTACATCCAGGTCTCCTCACTGATGCCATTCACTGCCAAAACAGGATACAGCATTCCCTGTCGTGAGCACACATGTTGTCCTAATCATTCTAGAGGCTCCTTTTCTCTTTAAATGAGCTCACCTCTCCCCTGGCAGGGATGCTGTGGGCTCTGGAAACTCGTGCTGCAGTGGTTGTTTGCTGAACCAGAGACTCAGCCACAAACTCATCACCCAGTTCCTGGTGCTGGTTCCTCTGAGGTGCTCAGGGGTGGGGTTTTCTGGATTCAGTCAACTTCCCCCCGTGCCACCTGCACATGGGGCTCTGCTTTTCGGGATCACTGCAGAAAGCACTAGCACAGGCAGCAATGGGGTCTGTGCTGGTGGCGATCATGAAGAACTGAGGAGTGACTCCCCCAGTGTCCTGTCTGAGTCGTTTTTTCCACAGCAGTGTTCTTCTCCTGGCCTCCTGCCTGCCTTTGGTGCAACACCTTGCTGAGGCCTTTGGCCAGCTCAATAAGCAGAGCCTCCAGCTGGAATCAGGAGCAGTGTCAGGATGTTCTGGAGACACTGACAAATTTTCCTTCACAGAATCCATGTCATCCCTTGCTATAGTTTTACTTATAACTGAAAGCCATTTTCCAGGAACGCATACAAAGCTCCTCCAGCCCCCTGCCACAGTTCATCTCCAGATCCAGGATGTGCTGCCCACTGGAGCAGGAGCTGAACTAAAGGGATGTGTATTTTTGAGAGCAGATCAACAATAAACTAACATCCCCTCTGGTTTTATCCCATCATCACACATTGTGGAGTCCCTATTGCCATGTCACTGGTTCTCCCGAGCAGGAGGCTGGTGATATTCCCCTGCTAATTGCAGCTCCTGGTGCTGAACCTGCAGGTGCCCACAGGAACCTGTGTGCATGCTCATGGCACTGTGTCCTGCCTGTCCAGGAGGGTTCATTGGGGTGAAGGGCTCCTCTGCTGCTGTGCAAGGGCTGGTGGTACCTCGTAACAGCACCAAGTCAGGCAGAGGCAGGGACAGAGCAGAGCCCCCTCTGCCAAAGCCTGGCTTCACGTCTATGTTCAGTAGGGTTAATTCTCTCCTAATCTGAGCCTCTCATGTCAGCGGGACTGTAAATGGCTGAGCAGGAGCCATATACACTGCAGCAGTGTGTTTAATTAAATATGGGCTGGTTTATGGGCAATGCATAGTTCAAAAACATACTAAATTACCAGTGTATTTTTTTGCATGGCTGTAGTTCAAGGCCTGGAGTGACAGCCTCTCCTCAAATAAATAGTGCTGCTTTTCGATAGCAAAGCACACATTTCCACAACAGAAACAAATCATTTATTCTCCTCCTGTGAGATGTGTCCAGCATCACAGCACAGCACAGAAGGGGAGGTTTGCCTCCCAGCTATACCTTCAGAGCTCCTGCGGACCAGTGTCCCCACCGCCCTGTGCTGCTGCAGTGACTGGGCGCGATGGTGACGATTTTCGGGGCCTGTCCTCTGGGTGTCACTGTGCAGTCACACTAAAAATGCCGAGCGCCCCTCCTCGGGAAGCGACGTGGCCCAAAATGCTTCTCATCATGTGCCACAACCCAGTGCTGCTGATGGCTGAGCTTGGCGTGCTCTGGTCTCTATCCCCCCTTACCCCACTGTTCCTGCCTGTTCCCCAGCTGCAGCACTCGCCTCGTCCTGCCACTATCCCAGGAGGAAACAGAGTCTGAGGCAGAGCATCCCTGGGATGCTGGTGCCATGGGAGACCTGGCCCAGGATCACCTCCAGCAGTGAGAGTGTCTGTCAGGGGCTAGGGAGAGCTGCTGTATCTCCTGGAGGTGACAGAGCAGGGGCCAGAGGAAGGGACCCACTGGGAGGACATGGAGCAGGGGCAGGTTTATTTGTGATCCTGTCTCGCTTTTGTTCCAGTGCTCTTGGCTGTTCCTGAGGCTCCCACACTTCCAAAGCAGCCCCTTCCAGGTTCTCTTCAGGCAAAACTTACCTCTTCTGAGTTTAAAAGCTCATTTTGGAGGAGCTCTTTATATCAGAAACATGAAAGCAAATCCACCTGAGACCTCTGGCTGCTCAGATACAGCACTGCTGTGTACAGACACAGCATCCCCAGCAGCAGCAGATTGCAGGCACTTGACCCCCCGGCCACTTACAACCGTGCTGCATCACAGCATCTTCCTGCTTCCTCCTCTCCACTCCTGCTCACCACACAGGGGGTGACAAAAATGGGCATGGGACAGTGGGGGGATAGACCTGGCAGACAGCAGTGTGAGGATGGGCAGAGATGCTCATGTTGAGCCCAGGGCTTTGGCAGCAGCTCCTGTGGGAAGTGAGCAGTAGAGGCTGGCAAGGGAAAAAAGCAGTGGCCAGGAATGGCTGGAGCTGTGATTCCTTTTGTCAGGAAATCAATAAATCAACATGTCTCACACTCCCTCTGTCATCACATCCCACTTAGAAATCCACCTGGAGCTGGGCTGGTGGCTCTGCAGTGAGACCATGCCACAGCTCAGGAGTCAGGAAACACTTAATGACAGCAATCGGGTGTCCTGCCCTGAGCCCATGGCCATCCTCATTCCCAGCGGTGCAGTGACAACAGCCTGGACACCTGCCTCACATCTGCTCCGGCCCTGTGGGACAGTTTGTGTGGAGGGAAGGGAGGAGGTGCTGCACCTCTGGGCAGAGAGGGGATGGTGCTCGGTTTTCCCTGTGCAGGCTCCCACCAGCCCCTGGCCCATGGGAGACCCCTTTGGAGCCTGGGAATTGTGAGCTCCCGAGCCAGGCCAGGAGCCCCAGGCTCCTCCGGACAGGCAGGGTCCCATGGGCTGGAGCCCCTAGCAGCACCTCCTGTCTTCCACTCCCTGCTGCTTCACCTCCCCTGGAGTGGCAGTGGGAGGCAGCAGCCCGCCAGTGTAATCCAGTCAGCGATGGTGAAGGGGGGGTGGAGGGGAAGGAGGAAACACCTCCTACTTCCTTTTGCAAGCAGAACCACCTGAGATGAAAGCTAATGTCTGTGATTTCCTCTTTCATCTCGCAGCAGTTTTGTGTCTTTTATGGCTCAGCATTTTCTGGCCATTTCAGACTCAAGAATCCTGGTGAAGCTGCTAGAAAACTGGTGTGATGGTTTAACTCCTGATGGTTTGATTCTTGGTCCTCAGTTGGCATTAGCTGTGTTTGGTTTCAAAATTAGCAATGGTAATCGATACGTGAGCAGGGGATAACTGCTTTGGGATTGAGCTTCTGTCAGCATTCATGACAGGTCACTCACTCACAGGGTGATTTATGCCAGCTCAGGGCTCCACAAGCACTGCTTTCTGTTCTCCTGCCTCGAAACTGCTCGTGGTTCATTCCCTTTGCCTCTCACTCACAAACTGATGCTCCTCTTGTTTATTTGTATTAGCTCAAGAGAGAGTGAGCACAATGCTCATTCAGGAGGTGAACATAGACCAAAGTGTGTGCGCACATCTGGAGCTGTGGCAGGAGACGGAGAGAGCTCGCATCCCTCTGCTCAAGCACAGAAGCAGGCTCATAACTTGTTAATTGGTCCTCCGTAGCACTTCATGCATTAGGCAGGATTCCTGCCTGGATGGGAATGCACAAAGAGTGTTGGGTTTGCTCCTCTGCGTGCTGTTGAGGGGCTTGACCCTGATGTGAGGTGGGTGAGGTGATGTGGGGCTGATAGGGGTTGCTAATGAGCTGACTAAGCAAGAGAGAGGCTGGGAATGCTGATGGGATGGTGCTGGGAGGAGGAGGAGAAGGACGACGAAGCAGACATCTGCTGGGCTGCAGGAGGAGCAGGGGAATGCTGGTGGATACAAGTCCATGTTCACCATGGTCCTCTGCAGGTCTGGAGGTACTCAAAAACAAAGCCATGTGTGGGGTGGAACAAACCACTGCAGACGTGGGTATTGGTCAGCACCCAAAGCCACCATGAGCAGTGAATGGGGTTCAGCTCTGCAGTTGTGCTGTGGGAGCTGCTGAGGATCAAGACCCACAGCAGCACATGGACCCAGAACCACAGCACTTCAGCTCCATGCCCCAGAGCAGACATGAGGAAACGGTGTTACAGAGATCAAATCAGAGAACAGCATTGTGCTGTAGTGGCAGCAACCCTCAGAGCTGCAGCAGCATCCTGGAGAGCTGCAGGACCACCAGGATCCCCTAGAGGCAGGCATCCAGCCCACCAGTGAGGCCGGGGATTGTGAGTGTCCTGCCCCAAATGCCCTCGGTTAGGTGATAAATGGCACTGGCACCGGTGAGCTGCAGCGTGCTCAGCTCCAGATCCAGCCAGGGCACGTGGGGACAGACACTCATCCGCAGGGAGCCTGGAGAGGCTCAACAAGCAGCAACAGGGGCAGAGAGACCACTCACCGCTGTTAACACAAAGCCAAAAAGCAAATAAAAGGTCCTTTGTCCCTCTCATTAGTTTGTGCCTACCCAGTGCTGCGCAAGTAATTATCCGTGTCTTCATGCTGGTGTAGTCTCCTCTTGCCCTCGGTGCCTGCCCAAGCACCTTGTCTGCAGAGCTAATTGCCACACACAATGGGCTGCTTCTCGCTATCCCGCTCTCTGAAAGGGCTCTGTGTGTGTGGGACTTTGTCTTGTTTTTCACTGGTGTCCACTCAATTAACTAAATAGGGGCAATTTTCCCTTCAGGAAGGGGTTGCTCTAGCGGTGAGCAGCCCCCAGTGGTGCCGACAGAGGCAGCCCCTTCCCCAGGCAGGGCAGGAGCAGAGCTGATGCTTCCCGTCCCACACTGACTTGCAGTATGGAGCAGGCAGCTCCTGGCCCTTCAGCTCCATGTGCCTCTGCACATGGGCCTGTGGCTCACATACCCCCAGGAGAAGAAGATTCCAGGTTATCAACATGAACCCTGTTCTCTTCCACCAGCCGTGGGTTTGGGCAGTTCACCCGGGGGGATCTGAAGTCACAGAGTCATAGAAGAGTTTGGGTTGGAAGTGACCTTAAAGTTCACCGACTTCCAACCCCCACCATGGGCAGGGACACCTTCCGCTGCAGCAGGTTGTTCCAAACCCCTGTGTCCAACCTGGCCTTGAGCACTGCCAGGGATGGGGCAGCCACAGCTTCTCTGGGCACCCTGTGCTTGTGGTCCAGAGTGCAGGAGAGGGTTTCCTGGGGCAGCATCTCCAGGGTGCCACCCCTGCTGCAGGGAACCCACCAGCATCACCCCAGAGCAGCCATGGCTCTGACAACCAAGGCCACACGAAGCACCTCTGTCTAAGAGCTGTTTTGACAGCACTAGTGGCCTCTCAGTTTAGCCTTGAGCTTCTGTACACCTCTTACCTACCAATGACTGATTTGGAAGGTGTTATTGAATTAATGTTGTTGATGTCCCCTCCTGAAGGCTAGGCTGGTGATAAAGTAATTTTAATATTATGCAAATCCTAAAATCAATTGCCTGCCATTTTTATGTGTGTTGATGATTTGTTTATGATGCTCTTTGTAGCTGTAAAGGAAGGGAAGTGATGGATGAACCTCTGTTCTTTAGGAATGTAATGAAAGAGAGCGCACTTTAAGGCATTTATTCACAAGTAACACCCACCAGGAGCTGAACCCCGGTGGTGTGTGAGCCACACTGTGTGCTAAATGTCACATTCACTGCTATGGGCTCCTGCATCAGGTTGCTAGAGTGGGATGTGATCTCCAGGCATGCTGCTGGGTGAGCAGCAAGTGGGAGTTGCAATGGGAGATGCTTGGTGACGCAGTTGAGTGCACCATGGGCAGGAAGCACAGCATCTTCCCTCTTCTTCCTCCAGATGAGAGGCTCACCGAGCTCCTGAAGCCAAGTGTCCAGGTGCTGCAGGCACTTGTGCCAGGTCCTGGTCTTGCAGCAGCACTTGCAGCATTGCTGGGGGTTTGCTGCTCCTCCAGGGGGGCATGGGAGGGAGAAGCATGGGGTGTGCCTGAGGCTCTGGAGTGGTGGAGGCTGTGGTGGGTGACAGTGACCCTGTTTCTTACATTTGAAGCCTGCTTCAGGTATCACAGGGCTCCCCTCTCCTGCTGCTGGACCTGGAGCTTGCCTGACTTCTGTCTGCCCTTAGAGACACCAGCACAGCAGGAGTCCCTGCTAGAGGTGACAAGTGCACACATCTTTTTAAACCGTGTGGCTGCAGATGTGCTGACCTCTGAGACCCGGACATGGCAGCCACAGAGCAAGAAGGTGCCAAGCTGGATTTCAGCAGCTGCGCTCCATCCCCAGCAGCCCCTCATGTCTGTGGCACCCTGCAGCCCATGCTGGTGTCCAGGGCAGGTCACCACCCTGTGTCCAAGGGGGTGTTCACATTCAGGGGGTTTAAAGTCTGGGAAAATATCCCCCAGCTCTGAGCTTGCTGTGTGTGACCGGTCACAGGGGACCGAGCCCAGATGGACTGACTTAAGACTATTTCCACAGCTTCCTGCAGCCAAGATGAGGACTTCCATACAGCAGACATGATGCAGGCTCCTAATGACGCTGTCTTCATTAGAGTTTGGCTCCTGAGGCCTGGGATGGTGCAGGGCTGCACCCCCTTTGCCTGTCTCACATGGGATGGAGCCATGCCTCTGCTCTGTGCAGGTCCACCTGAGGCCACCGAGCAGGATGATGCTTGGAGCTGCTTGATACCTTCTCAAGGCATCTCCAGAGGGCCCCTTGTCAAATACCTTCAAAAGCAGAGGATGTCATTTCCAGGAGCAACAGCACAATTTTCTCTATCGTGAAGGAAACAAAAGGCCAGAAGAGGCTTCAGAAAGCTGCTTCTTGGCAGACTGAGACTCCGAAAAAAGAAATGGTTTCTCATAGCACTAAAGTTTTTTACCCTGTTTTAACTACTTTGTAATGTTCTAAATGTATTTTGAGGTACATTTTGAGCTTACTCTGGGGAGTGACACTGGGAGGGGCTCTGACACAAACCTCTTGGCGGGATCAGCAGGAATCTGTGAGTTATGCTGGAGACGAGCTTGCTCTGTGAGTTGAGCCCACAGGAAGGGGTCACCCATCTCTGGTTCCCTGGAGGTGTCCCTGTCCCCTCATCACTCTGTGCTGGGAGGGCAGGGATGCAGCGATCAGGCACCAAGCAGGGAGCGTTCCCATCGGCACACCTGAGATTCCTGCTGCTGGCGACCGCGGTTGCTCCTGCTCTACACAAGGCAGTGCCTGGCACAGCAGGCAGGGCCAGGCTGGTGGAGACCCTGCCAGGAACAGACGGACGGAGGGGGCCGCCCCTGGTCTCTCACTCAGAGGCAGTGGCGCACGGTTGCTTATGCAGACAGGGAGCAATATTCTCTACGTCTGATTAGCATTAGATACTTCACAGATCCTGAAGCCCCATCCTGTGCCAGCATATGGCAGCGCTGCCTGGGCTTTGGCTGCTGCGAGAGGCTGGATAATCAGTGAGACAGTTTAATGCATGAGGAGAAAAACATGACAATCCTGGTGGTTGGCAGCACGCTGGTGGTTACATTCCCATAAGGAAGAGGAGGGAATGTTCACTGGCATGCTTCCCCGGAATGTTTACCAGCAAACATTTACCCTTGTTTTCTTAAATAAAAAAATTGCATATTACGTGTCAGAGGAACAGCACGTTGGGAACAGGTCCTGTGGAGGGGAGACAGGACAGTGCCATCTCCTGCAGCCAAAAAGCACTTCTCTAACCTTCAGTGCAAAGACATACATTGTTAGGAGAAAAGTGAAGCTTGGAAGAGGGAAGTGAGCACGGAAGGGATTTGCTGCAGAGCCATCGAGAACATTACAAAGTGGCAACAGAAACGTGGGTGTATTGAAGCACCAGGAGCAGCACTAGAGGAAGGATTTGGAAGGAGCGGTATCGATAGCTGATGGCAGGACCGACTGGACCACGAGGCACTGTGGAGCACACCAGGACCACATCATGTGCTGTTGTTGGCAGAGAGCCTTCACTCTGCCAACAGGAAGAAGGCACTTAGGGGAGAAAGCTCCTGACAAAGAGCAGGGCTCCGGGGAGGTGTAAGGATGAGCATGGGCAGACAAGGGTGTTGGAGACCCCAGCCTGCACCACAACCCATGCCTACAGTGCTGCTGCTGCACCTCATGCACCACAGCTCCTGCTGCCAGCACCCCCCTGTGCACCCCATGCTGCCTCCTCATACTGCATTAAGCCACAAGCCTCCACTTCAGAAGTAGGAATAACTCAGAGAGCAAAGGCCAGGCATGACACAGATCCCCCTTCACTGTGACCTGATGCTGCAGGGAGGAGGAGCAGAGTCCTCAGCACCATCATCCTCATCCCCGCTGCCTCCCCTATTACCCAGGTAAGGTGAAGGACCTGGGAACCAGGGCTAGGTTTCACCCTCAGGTCAATTGCTGAGCAGTCAGCACCCCTGTCCAAGCCACTCCCTGGAGGGAAATCCTCTCTGTGGGCTTCTGTGGTGTTGTCCCAGCTCACCTCTGCAATGTGCTGCTGAACTGGTCTCTGGCAGCAACCTAAGGGATGCACAAGGAGGCAGCATAAGGTGGTGGAATCAGTCCCCTTCATGTTCTCTTACAGCTGCCTCAGGAACCTGGGAAAAGCCTCTGAGATGCTGGAGTGAGTGCTCCAGAAACTTTTCTGCCCCTGTGATGCCCCTTGCAAGGGTCTGACTTATGCTTGAACCCATCCGTGCCCAGCACACAGGGGCAGCTCATCCCTGTCTCACACCAACATCCCACCGGTGCTGCCCCATGGGACCCTTCAGGTCCTGTGCATCCTCAGGCCTGGACACTCCATCCTCTGTGTGACAGCCCCAGAGAGGCTCCCGGGCACCCCTTCTCCATGTGTTTGTGGGGAGGAGCAGAAGCTGTGAGCAGGAGTTGCTCCCCATTGTGCTGCCTCAGATCCGCTGTTTCCTCCAGCTCGGAGGAGCCTGTCTTTTGGCAGAACACCAGTGCTGGCAGACAGGAGAAGCAGCATCTGCTCAGCCAGACACAAGCAAATCTTCCATGTGTTGATGGTTCACCCAGGGCTGAGCGCAATGCACTGAGATCCAGAGGCAGCTGGACAGTGTCATGGGACACGCAGATGGAGCAGAGGGGAACATGTGCTCTTGGCCTTGAAGGCACCTGGGCTGGGGCTGGAGCTCCTGTCCCTCTTGCACAAACCAAGCCTACCAGGTCAGGCCTTGGAGATTTGGGATCAGTGTTTTCCACGCACAGCTCAGGCGGTGATGGGCAAAAGGTGTGAGGGAATTGCTAGGGACCTCAGGGGCTCTGGGAAACAGGGCTCGACTCTGTACAAAATGGCACCAGCAGGAACAATGGGATAACCCCAGCACAGGCTGAGTGCCAGGGAATGGCTCCAGCAGTGAGGTCAGACTGGGTAGGATGGAGCCTCTGGGTGCCTATGCCACATTCTCTCTATGGGCTCTTTTCCCTTCCCACTCATTTCCCAAGCTCTCCAAAGGGCCTGTCCTCACAGGCAGGCTCCATGGGCACATCGAAACCCGAGGGCTGCTGATGGCTGCTCCTGCCTCAATGCGGTAACGCTTGTCTGTGTGAGACACCAATAAATGCACCAGGTGACCTCAGCTGAACACAGGCTGCTCATCTTCCCAGCAGAGCATACAACCCCAGGCACACAACACTGAGGCGCTTTCCTCTGAGGTAGATGTAGATAACTTTTGGGGTTCAACAGGGCAAAACTAAAGGCATTTGCAGAGCTGAGTGACTCCACACACGGGGGCTCTGCTGTTTGTGCAGGCAGCTGGAGACCCTGAGCCTCAGAGCACTGCTTCTCACTGCTGGATGCTGCACAATGGATCAAGCTACCCTGGTCCATGACACCCTGGGTCATCACCAGTTACACACTGAGCAGGGGGGTCCCAGGGCTTTACAAGCTCCTGGAAACACTGTGTAGCAGCAGGCAGGGGCAGGGGGTGGTTAATGTTCTGTAATTTACTGCCCTGGTGCTTGTTGCCACGGGAATTATCTAGATTAACCACAGCCACTGCAGAGTTCCCTAATAAAATGCTCAATGAAGTGAAAGACAGTCAAGTGCTTCACTGGTGGAGATCCCTCCCGTGCTTCCAAGGCGGTGGAGCTGCAAACTCCACGGCATTGTTTCTTCCAGTTCCCTGACTCCAATCCATGAAACACTGGTACAGGTCGGAGGCATCCAGCAGGTTGGGAGAACTGGGAGAGGGAAAACTCCTGCCCTGGCAATGGGGATGAACCCAGCAGGGTCAGGGAGCTCAGGCAGAGCTGGGGTGTCCCTGCAGTGTGGTGCGAGCTGGGCGTGCTTCATCAGGGAGATGTGCCTTTGATGGGGCACTCCACACCAGTGCTCTCAGCTGCCAGCTACTTCCTCAGTGAGACCTGGAGGCTGTTAAGCCCTCTCTGGGTGGTTGTAGGGGGTTGGAGCACTCACGGCTGTTCAAATGCTCAGCCAGCCCCTTGGGAACCTCCTGGAATACCCCAGGATTTGGCTCCTGCACCCACAAGCTGTTTGCCAGCAAATAAAAGCCCCTCAGCCAATCAATCCAGGGAAGTCCTGTGCTGCACAGAGGGAGCCCTGAGTGGAGGCTCTGGGTGCTTCAGGAACAAGCTGACAGCGTCTAAAGCAATGATACATTTCTTCCTGACGCTCCTCACCTGATCCTCCTCTCAGTCCCTTTTAGCTGCCCTGCTCCAGCATTGAGGAGCCCTCAAAGCCACAGCACACGTGTACCTTTGTAGCTTGCAATTTAATGGGAATTGGGAATAGTTGCAAAGACCAGCTTGGTGGCAAGGCTGGATGCTGTGGTTGGTATCCTGTTGAGTTGGCCTTGGCCAGAGGCAGTGAGAGTTAGTCTGGGACTCTGCCCAGCTGAGCTGCTCTGGACTCACTGGTCCCTGTGGCCTTAAGGCAATACCTGCTGTGATGCTAGCAGATAGCAGGAACCTGCTGGGACTGATCCCTTCCCTGTGGGGGCTCATGGCAAAGAGGAGCCCCATGGCTGAGCAGGAGGCTGATGAGGCCATGCAGGCAAGGCCAGAGCCTGGCAGCAGTAGCACAGGACCTCCTGCCCTGGGTGCCTCCTGGTTCGGGGTGTGTTGGATCTTCCCAAGCTCCAGCACAAGCAGCAGGACGTGACATGGACAGAGAGGTCCCCACTCCTCACCCTGCAGATGTAAGTACCCCAGGGATAGTGCTGAGCACATGCGGCCTTCAGGAAAGATACCCCATTCCCTAGAAGACAGGCACCTGCCTGGGGCTGAGATGTGCTTCAATGTGACTTGAGTCTGAGCAAAGCTGGTTTAAACAGAATGTTGGGTTTACTTTGTTACACAGTGCTAAGAATGAGGAAGGTTCCAAGTTTCTGCCAGGAACAAATGTATGTTTGCACAGATGGGAAAGGTTACCTGCTTTCGCTCCATCCGAGATGGGTATTTACCATAAATATGTTTGTGCTGGAGCTGCGAAAATGGAGGCATTTGATTGAGAGCCATAGAGCAGATGTTGCCTCAGCATCCCCAGGAAACTGTCACAATCGTCTCCCCTTCCTGGAGAAGTGACACTTGCTTTAGAGATAGTTTGCGAGACAAGCATTTCCCAGGGAGGAGAAGTGCGGCGCTGCCACGGGAATCTCACGTCCCTGTTTGATGCATTGAGCAACGTGTAAAAAATTAATCAAAACCGCATTTATTATACATGATAGTGGGGAAAAAAACCCAAACAGCAAGAGCTTGTGCTGCTCATTAACTGCGTGAGGAGAGGGGAAGTGCCTCTGCTTAGCTGGGACCTGGAGATCAGAGGCGCTGTCAGCAGCAGCACTGCCCTAAAGAAGGATTTGGCTGGGACCCCCTGTGAGCTCCCAGTGACCGGGAGCAGGGCGCAGATCACGGGTAACTGAGAGGACCTGGTGCACTTGGGATTCTCAGTGGCTGGGGCGCCCCTTGGTTCAGGGGCTGCATGGGAGCTGCGCTGTGCTCAGCAGAGCAGGGCTTGCTCAGCCTCTCTCTGCATGGGTCTGCAGTGGCCCACAGATGATGTGAGTTGTGATCTGGAGAGGGCAGAGGGTGCAGAAGCTGCTCAGCTGGAGATTCCTGGCTCCATTTTATCTGCCTCCCTGGTCCGGGTGCCCCAGTCCTGGTGGGGGTGTGTTTGGATGATGGGTGGTGTCAGGTGGATGAAATGGGCTGCTGCCCACTAGGGAAGATGTGAGCAGCAGCCCTCAGTCCCTCCTGGGTCTGCTGGTGGATGGGATGGCTGCTCCTTTGCTGCTTTTAAGTGGGGTTTGGTGAGGGTCTCTGAAGCTGCACTTAGTGACTGTGAAAGTAATATAAACCCAGGAAGGTAAATAACTGTTATTTCAGGGGTTGCAGGCTGCCTGGAGGCCTGACAAAAACCCTCACTGATGGGAAGAGGAAAAACAACAAGGAGGATCCAGAACTCATTCCAAGCCTGTAGGATGAAGCAAAGGAGCTGGGGGCCTGGTAGGGGGTGAAACATGGTGTTTAACTGCAGTTGACCTGGAATCCTGGATACCCATGCTCCGGAGCTACTCTGGCAGGAGGTGACTGTTTTGGACATGGATGCAGAGCATCATCACGATGCTGGCAGGACCCGCATCCCCAATGTGCTGGTAATGATGCTCTGCAGAGCTGTGCAGGGCTTGAGGCTGGAGCAGTGAAGCCAGAGATGCAGGAGGAGAGACATAACTGAGGAGATTGTGCTGAGATTTACTGTTTATCCATGAGACACAGGATCATAAAGAGCTTCTTCAGCTGGGAGGAGGCACAGGAGAGTAAGAAATCCCTGGCAATGGTACTTAAAGGAGCATCTGGAGCAAAGAAGCACTGGAGCTCGAAACATCAGGAATTCCAGTCCTGCCGCAAGGAACAGAACTTCCTTCTGGCTGCCTGGCACAGGTGAAGTTAAGCTGGTGGAGCCTTGCCCAGTAGTGGAGAGGTGACGCTGCAGCAGCACAAGCACCTCCCAGGCAGTCCCATAGATGAGCCGACACTTCTGGGCCGGATCTGGTGCTAGGGTCGCTTTGTGTCCTCTTTTGGAAGTGTTCCTGGTCTGAGGAGCTGCCTGAAGGCCCTGCTGCTGGGTGTGCAGCTCTGGTCCTAGGGGGGCCCTTTGGAAGGAGAGAACCGGTTCCTCAGAGCCTGCCCTCCCCAGCATGTTGCCACTGGCACGAGTTTCCCGGGAGCACACAGGCAGAAGGTGCAAAGGCATTGGGAGCCCCATGGAAGAGTTTGTGCTCCAGGGGCAGGGTGCATGCTGCTGGAGCACATGTGTCATGGGCAGTGAGGTGGGCAGCATGGGGGGTCCCGGGGTGCGTTTGGAGTTGTTTTAAGGCTCCTGCTGTGTTTTCAGGCTGTGTTTGCTGCAGAACTGTTACATTGGTCTAAAGCTTGTTTCTGCATGGAAAGAGCAGTACATGGGGCTCATGGAGGATGGAACAGGGAAGGAAGGAAGAATGCAGAGTGTGGCAGAGAGACGGGTCAGTCTCCTGTGGGATGATTTCCATGGTGAATGAATGTCCTTGTTCTCGGGTGGCCCATTGTTCCCTCCCTGAGGCTGTGTGGGCAGTAAGCATGGCTCAGGGCTGCTGTAAGGGCAGGATAGCATAGGAGGAGTGAGCTGCTACTTGGCCCCCTTCCAGTCCTGGTGCAGCAAGCGCCTCATAGGGATGAGGAGCAGAGACCAAGCAAAATTATTGCCATGGAAAGGCCTCCCTGGCTTTATTGTCCCCTGCTGTGAGAGCAGGAGCTGTCTCTAGTCTGTCTCAGCACCATCACCTCCCATCGAGGGGATGGTGCAGGGATGGGGACCCACAGCCAGGGATTGCTGCTCTCTGCCAGGGGTCTGAGTGGGCTGGAAAGCAAAGGGCAGGTTTTCATGGAAGGGTAAAGTCTCTGGGAGCTCTTTGTGGAGCAATAAAAGGATCAGACTTGCTTCTCATGGTGCACATGAGCATTGACAACGCTGAAAGGGGAAAGCGCAGCTCGAATGGCCCAGAAGAGCCTGTGGGGCTTTGCTGTCTCACAGCTCATCTGCAGCAGGGGATGGGGCAGCTTAATGACCTTATCCTGAGCCCTGGCACAAGAGCCCCCTCCGTGGGATGTGGTTCTGCCCCATCTATCACCTCAGATCAACCCACTCTCATTCATCCACCCACCTCCTCACCACAGCTGCAGCCCCAGGGCAGGAGGGAGAGGCTGGAGTCAACAGTGCTCATAAATGGGATCCTGTCTGGGAAAAGGCATGGTGCTTAAAGAGGTTTTGTTTCTTTCCATCAGTACAAATTGCATGGTAACCAGAAAGAGAAAGAAATGCCAGGAGAAAGGCTCGTGGGAGGAAAATGGATTTGGAAATCACGTATCTCAGTGTCAGGGGGAAATTGTTTCAGAGAGAAAATCACTGCAAAATACTGCGTGGATGGGACTTTACCTGTCAGGCAGAAAATGAGGCTGAAGAGAGGCCGGGCTGGCTGCAGCTGTGACTGACTGGGACTGGGATTTTGTAGGGCAGGGCCTGCCAGAAGCTATGTCTCACTTGCAGGGTGGCACATGCGCCTCTGGTTGCCCTCTCAGGCCATGGAGATGAGTCTCTTCTCACTCTCCTTGGCCTGATCAGCTTGTGCTGTCCATCCATCCATCTGTCCTAGCTTGTGCTGATATGGGCTGGATGGGAAGAGCCCGTAACAACCTGTCCTACAAAATGCACCTGGCCCAGACAGGCTCCGACTGCTCAAGAAGCTGGAAAACCGCCAGGGAGGAAGCGTATCCAAGGGAGATGTCAGCATGGATGGAGAGAACTGGAAATGCTGGGAAAGGGGAGCTTCCAACCACCAAAGCACAGCAGAGAACAGCTTGGACAAGAGAGGGGGGCAAAGCCTGGGTTGTTATAGACAACACATCTCACAGTTCCCTGGATAGGGTGTTTGCAGTGGGTGAGTCTGGATTTGGCCTTGCCAGGGTGACGCTGATTTTCTTTGCTTTTCAGACCTTTATTTCTGTTCTTTTCCATCTCTTGCCTCAAAGTGGCATTGACATTGAAATGAACAGTACTTCTTGACAGCTCCTAACTCTTATTGTTGTTGGCTTTGCTATTGTCTGTATCTGCATGGCAACGGGTACAATTTCCCTTGCATTTAATTTCAGGCGGTGGCTCAACTCCATATTTATCCCCCATCTTATTTCTTTCAAAGTGATCCCAATGGAGAGCTGGTACCCAGTGTTTTCCTGAAGTAAGGTGATCTCTAGGGACCTACTGCCTTTATTTCAGGATGCTGGATTAAGTTGTGCCCCATTATGTGGTTTTGGTGTCAATGGTTTTGGTGTCAATGGTTTTGGTGGATGTGTTTTGAGGGGTCTAACAAATGCCACTGAACAGTATTTTGTAGTCTCTTCAGTTTCTATCAGGCACACAAAGTACACAGGGGTACTGAAGTTAGGAGGTGACACCTACCCAAGTGCCACCTCCAGGCCAGTTACATGGCAGCTTCCATTGGTGTCTTACCTGTTCATCTCTGGATGAACACGACCATCTCTAAGGAGATCAGCCACTGCAGCAAGCTTCAGAGCAAGTGTCAAAGGATGAGTGACAAGCCCTGAGATGCTGTTTATGGGGCAGGAGGGCTAGGGATGAAGCAGTGTTGGAGGGAGAATGGCTGGGGGGGAAGCAGTGTTGGAGGGAGCAGGGCTGGCCAGATATAAAGGCAATGAGCATTTTGTTTGCCTTGTGTCAGAGAATGTAAAGTTCTCATCTGTCTCTGCCATGTGACGTGTGGATTCGCAGGCTCTTCTCCAGACATTTCCCATCCGCCTCCCCACTGTCGGGAACAATCAGTCCTTTCAGGCCCTCTGCATGGCACAATGTTTCTGGACATTCACCTTCATTGTTTTCTTGCTCAGGGGCACTTTTCACCCTGACATGTCCCCTCTGGGAACTGGCCACATACTGCATTTCCCAAGCCTGTCTCCTTGGCTGGAGCTTGTTCCTCGAGGAAAGCTTTCCTATGAGGAAAGCTGTGAACCACCACAGGAAGGTTCTCTCCTCCTCGTATCCTCTCAGCCTCCACCTGCAGGTTTCTGTGGTATTTATATCAAAGTTTTTAAGTACTTTGCACCCTCAGTGTTGCGGCAGCTGCTGTTCCATTATTATCCCATTACTTCCAATAACGGATCAGCAGTGGAGCCATTACTCACCACAGCTGCCACCTTACTGCCAGGCTGGTCCCTTTCACTGAGCTGTCTCCTTGGCATGTTCCTGCAGTGCTCCTCAGGGATGTGAGCTTGGATGATGCCGGAACGGGTGCAGGTTTGACTGGCCTCTCTTTAGAGAGGGAAAGGTCTGCTTCCTGGCCAAAATAAGGACGGTTGAGGGATCTTAACACCAGTCAACCAGCTGTGGCTGATCTAAATGCAGCTGTGGAGCTGCTGCCTCTTCTTGGGTAGCCTTGGGCACCACTGCCTCCCCCTTGATGTGTGCCTTCTGCTCCATCCCCGTCTCAGAGCTCCCAGGTGGGATCCAGCAGGGAAATGGAGCTCAAGGCTGATGTGCCCAGGTCCAGACACACTGACCAGAGTCGAACCTCTGCTCTGGGAGTTTGTTCCAGATCAGAACTCATTGCATGGGGAGCCTGCCTGGGTGTACTGCTCAGGTCTGCAAGCCCATGGATGTGCCTGCGCTGTGGCTGTGCCTGGGCCTCGGTAAGCCTGGGAATATTGGAGAGAAAACTGCTCTTAAGCACAAATCCTTGCCATGAGAGTCGAAAACATGGCCTGAACGTTCCCAGAACCTGCCTGGCTTAATGAGGGAACATACAGCTGTGGCTCATGCAGAAAGAATGTCTCCTAATTGCATCTGGGCAGCAGCAGCACTTCCGGAACTGCACTTACTCTGAATATGCTGCCCCAGTGCAGTGTCATGGGAAACAGCCAGAGCAGTTCAATCCACCCAAGCCCTGCCTGCCAGTGCAGTGGGATCACCAGCAGCAGCTCCCTCATTCCCTTTGTGTGTGTTGTTTCATGCATTGTGTTGATGGGGAGCCCATGGCAGAGGGAATGGCTCCTTGTGCCACAGGTCCACACATAGCACCGGTGGTGCTGCTCCAGTAGCAAACAAACCTGTTTTGTTCTCCCCCTTTGGTAAGGATGAAATAAATACCTGGGTAGTAGCCCCTGTCACAGCAGGTGCTGGCTGAGCAGAGGCTGCAGCCGGGATAGGTGCATGGGCTGGGCTGCATGCGTTGCTATCTTGCTGCTGAATGAGGTGCTGGTCTCAGGAGGAGCTTTTCAGCAAGTCCAGCAGGGACTGAACAGGATTCAGGGCACTGCAGGAGGACCCCAAAGTGATCTATCCAAGGCTTCATCAGTGATCTGCCACGCAGTGCAGAGTTGCTAAGGCATGCAGCAGATACCGCCCATCTCACTCCCATCTGAAGAGCTCAGGATGGGCTCAGGGGGACAGTCTGTAATCTGCTTTATATTATATAGTATATATTATAGACCCATTGCACAGCCAGGGCTCTCTGGGAACCTGGGCAGGCTTTGGAGCCACCCACAGGGCTTTGGGCTGCAATGCTGTACAGCACAACAAGGAGCAGAGGGTCTGTAAACCTGGGGCTGAAAAGGCAATTCTTGTCTCTCTCCAAAGGGATTAAATTAGGACAATGACAGGCCAGGGGCGTCAGAGCCATGGATGTGATGTGCTGAAGTCTGCAGGTTGATTGACTGGGGGGTTTGGGAGTGGGAAGGCTGCAGGAGAACACAGGAGATGACACCCCATCAGCCCCCCCACCTCACGCCCTGTGTTAAGCTTTCTCAATTTAAAAGCATGGGTGCCTGATGCTGTGTGTGCAGCTTCAGTGACTCCTCCAGCCAGGAAGCTGCTGAGTGGATAAATGGTTGGAAATGGATGGTACGGAAACTGGCTCTCGGCATTTGCAGGAGGAGGAGTTCCAATGGCTTTTCATTTTAAAAGGTGTTGGGGAATGACTTGAAAGATCATCTGAAGCTGAAGGAAAATTGTTTGAAGTTCTCTAAATAAGTGTGTATATAGAGACATGCATATATAAGGAGTGGATAAAAGGGAGGAGGATTCTTCTTTCTTTGACTCAGGTACATCAATTTTCAGCTGTTTTTGCTATAAGGAGTTTATTTTTTCACTGTTTTAAGATGTTTCTGGGGTCAGGATTCAGCTTCCTGCACTGAGCAGCAGCCCTGGGAGTGGGGAAAGACACTGGCACAAAACTGGAGATGGTAGGAAGTCCCTGTGCTGGCATTTATGTGTCAAGGAAGGAAAGGAAAACCTTTGTGTAACATGAGTGTATCCCAGGCAGAGGGTCACACACCCAGGGTGTGAGCATGTGGCTTGTGTGCAATTGCCACTGGCAGGGAAGTGTTTTGCAGCACAGGGCTGAGGAATCATAGCTACGATGTTATTTCCTTCCCAGGTAATTCCTCCAGCCATTAATCTCAGCACAGATAATGACTTCCATAGTCAGGTACATGGGCAGGCTCTGGATTAGTGATGTTGCTATTTACTGAACAGCCTCACTTCCCAGGGCTGGGCTGGGGTTCTTGTGCTGCTCGCTGCTCGCATCCACTGGGCCCAAGTGTGCTCCGGGCGCTAGGGCAGGGAATGAATGGCTTGTGTCTGCTTAAAGCATGGTGAGGTGCTGGCACAGGGTGCCCAGGGAAGCTGTGGCTGCTCCATCCCTGGCAGAGCTCAAGGACAGGTTGGACACAAAGAGGCTTGGAGCAAGCTGCTTTAGTGGAAGGTGTCCCTGCCCATGGCAGAGGTTGGAGCAGGCTGAGATTTAGGGGCCCTTCCAACCCAAACCAGACTGTGATTCTCCAGAAACCAGCATGGCAGGCTTTAAAAAACCTTGTGTTGGGGTTTTACATGGGGAAGGAGATAATAATGTAATATATGGCGCTTCCCTGGCTGCCTCCACTTGCACAGTCTTGCTCTAGAGTACCATCCCTCATGCTGACCTGTGTGAGACAGCCCCAGGCCCCCTCATCCCCAGCAGGACAAGGATAAAGGCAGCACTCCTCCTCCTTCCCCACTGCAATGGAGATAGAATCATACAATAGTTAGGGTTAGAAAGGACCTTAAGATCATCCAATTCCAACCCCTCTGCCAAGGGCAGGGGCGCCTCACATTAAACCATATCCCGGCCTTGAGTATCACCAGAAATGGAGCATTCACAACTTCCCTGGGCAACCCATTCCAGTGCCTCACCACCCTTACAGTAAAGAATTTCTTCCTTATATCCAGTATAAACTTCCCCTGTTCAAGTTTGAACCCATTACCCCTTGTCCTATCACTACAGTCCCTAATAAAGAGTCCCTCCCCATCATCGCTATAGATCCCCTTCAGATACTGAAAGGCTGCTATGAGGTCTCCACACAGCCTTCTCTTCTCCAGGCTGAACAGCCCCAGCTTTCTCATCCTGTCTTCATAGAGGAAGTGCTTCAGTCCCTTGATCACCTTCATGGCCCTCCTCCAGACTTGTTCCAACAGTCCTTTTAATGTTGAGGACACCAGATGATGGCCCATTGCATATTCCTGATGCCTCATTCCCTTTCAGCACTCATTTCCTTGCACAGGAGCACCCCTCCTCTCACCTGTCGTGGTTTGAAGCCCCCTCAAACAGTTCTGCGTGCACCCCCCCCCCCCTTTCTTCCCCAGTCCCGGGGAAATGGGAAGGAGAATCAAAAGAATGCAACTCCCACAGGT
>JASSUY010029441.1:0-45197 GCA_032466535.1 Forpus xanthops
TTCAAGGCTGGGTTGGACATAGCCTTGGGTGGCATGGTTTAGTGGGAGGTGTCCCTGCCCATAGCAGGGGGGTTGGAGCTTGATCTTAAGGTCCTTTCCAACCCTAACTATCCTATGATTCTGTGATTCTATATATATATTTTCCATGGTAACCAGACCATTTTAAATTAACATACAGGCTTTTCTTCGCTTTGTTTCTGAATGTTTTTAAATATAATGAACCACTAGGTTTACAGATGCTGTGGTTTTATGATGAAGAGCTTCTAAAAATGGTTCCTGCAGTTTAGAACTAACACAACTAGAACCTTCTCAAAAGAGAAAAAAATCTACAAGCAATTAGTCTCAAACCATTCACTGATCCTGGATTTCAAATGAGAAAGCTCGTAGTGGCATTGATCTTATGCAGGTGTAACTAGTGACGAGCAGACAGAGAGCTGGTGTTGTAACACTGTCCATTTAAATAGCCTGTGGTAGTTTTCATTCAGTGTGCAGTAGATTCTCTGAAATACCATTAGAATGCCCATGACCAAAAAGTTGGCCAATTTTTCCAAATGTTTAAGTTTAGCAAAATAATGCAATATGAAATTTATCCCATTGCCTTTAATGTAACCTGCATATCATGAAAAAAAAAAAAAAAAGATCTTACCATGTCATACAGAAGTATTGAGAAGTTTTATTTCTGGGTGTATGAAAAAAAATCAGCACTCCCTGGGTTTTAAACAGGACTTTTGTGTGCACCTTGTATTGAGAGCATAATCATTAATTTGTTAGCCATTTTCTGTTGAGCTATCAGTGCAATAAATTACTTTTGTAAATAGAGGCTGAGCATCCCATCAGCTCCATTTTCTAAAAATAAGCATTTTAAGTGTACTCTGTCAGTGAATTACTGTTATAAGCTTTGTTATAATTCCTACAGATTACCTTTAAATAGTCACTGTGATCTGACATTACATAGAGCACAGCTAACTTTTCTAGTAATATTAAAATAAAGGCACTTCACATGCATATGGGATGTAGCTATGCTGACTTTGTTGGTAGACATTTTTAGATTTTTTTTTCTCTAACAATTTATGTAATGAATCAATAATTGAGCTGTCTTTTGAAAACATCTGAACATATTAGATGTTCAGCATCTGGAGCATATATTAAAAAAAAAAACAAAGATACGGTGGTTTCAGCCATTTGCTATTGGGGTTAAAAGGTCTACAATCACCTGAACTTGTGGGTGATTGCTGATGATAATGGGCCTGAGGGTTTACTCAGGCAAATATAGATATTCATCCTCTTTATTTTGTATTCATTCTATCTAATAATGACAACTGACTTCTACCTTTTGTCATACTTCTGGCAGCCTGCTGTAGATTTCAGTCTTCCAGGTAATTTCCTTTAGAGAGAAAAATAAGGGATGTAAAGATGTATATTTTCTCCCCTAACATGTTTTATTCATGCTGCATAGGCAGGAGGTCACAAGCAGCGGAGAGAATAACACTTTCCTGGCTCTACAACTGTGACATTAACCCTGATCTTTAATAAGTGGTTCTGCTCCAAGACAAGATTTTATTTTAAAAATCAAAGATAAAGAGCAGATTCCTTTCATCTACCCAAAAGGAAACTGTATGACATTATAAGGAACGGTAGTATATTTCCTCAAAGACATACCACATAGTTTCAGAAAACATTTTGTAAAATGGTGCAAACTTCTAACTCCTACTGTGGTCCTATTTCACATGCACACACATTTTTGCATGATAAAACTCACCCCATCTCTTTCTAGTCTATTAAGATTTTTTCCCTGCCTAGCTTTCATTGATTGTCTGCTCTATTTTCTTCTCCTTTCCTCATTCTTTTAATTTCTGGTTTGTAGGGTTTTTTGTTTGTTGGTTTGGTTTATTACCCATCAGAACTGTTGCTCTTTGCCACTCATTTCTTCTAGTTTTTCATTTCCAAATCAGCAGTCTAGGTTAGCCTACAATAAGCATCAGTAACCCCTGGCATCCTTTGGCATCCTTTAATTATTGTACTAAAAGTAGGCAAAGAATCTCAGGACCATATTGAACAGTGTTTCAAATGATAAAGAGAGACATGAATCTGGTTTTGCTGTGGATTTAGATCACTGCACCATCTCTTTTGCAGTGTAAGAAAGTACTGACTCAGATTTACCGTTAATAAATATAGCTCATAGCTTTGTTCTTGCTTGGTATTATATAATGTAGGCAGAGAAAAAGAATCACAATGCAGACAACTACATTCCTCCCTTCACTTCCAGCTCCTTAACTGTCAAACATTGCAGAAATAAGAATACTTCTTGATTTTTACCACTGTAAATGAGATCTAGATAATTCCCACATTTTCCAACCTTCTTACAATAGTTTTTTCCTCTAAATTTAGGAGATTTTCATTCTAGCAGTATTTAAAATCTTCATATGGGAGTTAAAAAGGATAACAGGTTTTGGGAGTACATCTATGAAATTCTTTGTAAGTGATTCCACTAGACCAAAGACAGCAGCTGCCCAGAAAGGCACTTAGAACTGGAACAAAACAATTTCAGCTTCTCACTTTCAGCTCTGCTTTAAATGTCAAGGGTTTGCTCTTTTCTTGTAGAGCAAGGATATAAAAGTGTGTGATCAAGATTTAGTCTTTCATTTCAGTTATAATTTACAATTCCTGAAGCAATTGAGGATAAATTCTTCCTGTTAGTTGCCCTGGCTGTTAGGAGTTACTGTCCTGTATAAATAAATCCACATTCTAAAGCTGTTTTAATGAAAATTAGTGGGTTACTTACTTTTAAACTCCTCTGTATATGGCAAAACACAAACAGAAAACTGGCAAAGAATTAGATCTTGAAATAATAACAGAGAGCAAAAAGAAATTGTTTGCATTAGGTAAAAGGGACTATATGTAATGCAGATAGGAAGCCTTTTGGAAGAGAATCAAACTTTGACAGCATTTTTGTATAAATAACGTGGAAGGTTACATTATACAAAAGTTATTTTCATAACATTGTGAGATATGAAGGAAAAATAGTCCTTAAATAATTGTTTTTTACGCTGGAAGTAACAAAGATACAGACATAGTAGATCTAAGGAAACCATTGAAAGCTTACCAGGGTTTGGTTTGTTTTGCTTTGCTTTGCTTTTTACAGAACAATAGTTTTACCCCAGAAATCACTTGGAGGGCTAAAGTGTTCTGGTATTTGGCAAGCTTAAAAATGCCTTCTGCTACTGGTTGTTTCAACAACCTTCTGCAAAAGACTCTCAAAATCAGTTTGATGCCTATATCGTGGTTCAAGCCTCTAAGCCACGCAGTTTTCTGTCTCACTCACTTCCCCCTCTTTCTTCCCCAGTCCCGGGGGAGATGGGGACAAGAATCGAAAGATTCTCTCACCACAGGGTTAGATAAGAACAATTTAGTAACTTAAGTATAACACAAATCACTACTGCTACCTGCCTTCATTAGACTGGCAGAAGCATTTGGGCAATTGTGGACCAAATTGTTAAGTAAACTGGTTTAAACTAACTCAGGAAAACAAATGACTAAATCTCAGTCCATTCTCTGAGTCACCTCACTGCATCTCCACTAAAGTGCCTGACAAATTACAGCCCAAGGCAGGAGCATCACACCTGAAGCTGCTGTGTCAAAAGGGTAGGTGTGCGTAGGGACTGGAAAACAGTGGACATCAGGGAATCTGGGGAATCGAACGAAAGTGGAACATCCCACTGCAGTAAGTTGGCTGTGATTAGAAGGTTGGCACTATGGGTCCTCAGTTTGAGATAATATTTCCTGTTCAACCTAAACTGACTTTTGTGGGACTGAGTTCCTCTGCATTGAGCTTCACAGCTCTCAAGAGTTTATGACCTTTTGCCAAGGACCAGACCCAAGCTGGCTTCCAAATTCATGCCATGCTACTCAATCTGGTTAAGAGGTCCCCCAACCACATCATGGAGTCATCATCCACCTGATCCAAGTGCATTTGCTTGAGCCATATTGTGCCTGGTTGGGCTTACAGGTTGACCTACACATGCTGGAGCAGGCTGGGGGTATCTGTGGTTTTTCGCATTCTCCCTGCCGGGGTCACTGGGCACTGAGTGAAACTAATGTATCAGCAACTGCACAGAGCTGCATGAATAATCCTGCCAGAACTGAGCTAGCCTGCCCCAGCGTCTCTGCTTCTGTGGCACAGTTAATCTGTCAACTAAATAAACTGTCCGTGGATAACTGAGCACTGGCTGTGCACAGTAGAAAACGAACATATATAGCACGCTGTATCATGGACAAGTAATTATTAACAGGTAGGTCTGCCTGTCACTGTAATTTACGAATATGCTTTGTTGACAGTGAAATCTATCAGAACTGAAAGTTGTGGGTAGAAACTGTTTTCCTAAGCTTAAATTATAGTGGAATGTAGCTAATCAGCTGTGTACCAGGGTAGGAAAATTGAGACTAAAGCTGTGCTCATTAGAGACATGGTTTAGTAACAGGTATAACCACAGTGTTGTCTGCAAGTGACAAAATCATCTCTGTAGGAGGAGACCTATGCCATCAGCCCTACAAGCTTTTGGAAAAAGCAGCTTGGTACATTGGAGATCAGAGCCTGTTTCTTCCCCTGGATATCGGTGAATAGGCTGAGCAAAATGTATTTCTGGGGGGGGGGGGAGGAGGGGAACGAACAGCCTACAATAGAGAAAAGTTTGTCAGAAATCTCAACTCACCAGCTCATGCTGGACAATATTGGATTTCAAGAGCAGAAGAGTTATTTGCAAAGTGCTGAGTGGAGAGGAGCTAACCAAACAAGGCTTCTCCCAGGAGTGCCAGCAGGTGGCTTTGCAGCTAGTATTAAAAAAAAAACCTGATGACAAACATACATGAAGGGCTATTTAGGTATGAACAGAAAAAGCACCTGCTGTGTTTCAAAGAATAATGAGCTAAGTGAGGCAGGAGGCAAATGGTGTTGTCTGTTATCTGGATGACATGCTAATAACTGGGAAGATTTCAGATGAGCATTTGCAAGAACTAGAGGAGGCTTGAAAGAAATTGCAAAGATGTGATTCTAAAGCTAACAAAGATTAGCGTCCTCATTTTTGTTGGATTTTTCCCCTCCCCGCACCCCCAAGCCAGGTAACATAGCATATGGGCTGAAAATTAAGTCTACATATCTTCCAAAAATTAAAATCCATTATGCATAGAATATAAATAGGGCCTTTAAGAGTTCTCCAGGGCTGAGCTTAAGGGCCAAGAGAGAAGCTAGATGTTGGATGCTGTAAGGGGATAGAAAGAAGAGTCTGCAAGAATGGAAAGCATTGTATGCTGTAGGATGCCTTGTGGGATTTCTTTTTTAATATGGTTTCTTAATTTTTGCTTCCTGAGAGCTACTCCAGGTGTTATATGTCCAAGGTATATTCTGCTACTTAGATAGAACTATGGCATATTCATTCCAAATATAGCATTAATTGATTTGATACCTGTTCTTCTAAAGAAAAATAAAAGGTGAAAGAGCTGTGGACAGAAGAAAATAGTGTTTGTTTGAGGAAGCAAAAAGGAAATTAAATAGTTCAATTTACATCAAAATCACATGTTATTCAAAACAATAGCACGTAATACCTCTCTTCAAGGAACTGAGCTGCAGATCCAGACATCTGTAAATCTGGGATTGAAAGTATGTTACATTTCATTCCACAATATTCCAAAAAGTGGGAGAAATCACTAAAATAGAACTCAGACTGGGGATTGTTAAATTTCACACAGAAAGGTGGTTTTGGCTCACAACAAAAATTCCCTAGCTGGTGACAGTGAAGAGCCCGGATCTTAACAGAGCGTTTTAAAGACCCTCACAAAGATAAGCCTATCTGGAGTTTCTGTCCCACCTGCCATTTGTTCCAGCAAAATGTCCATAGACAAAGAAATGCTTCACTTACTAAATGACCTCTTTATTACAGTTAAAAATACTGCCCTACAAATAGGAAAAGCCCCTGTACCAGTTAAGAAAATGAATTTTACATACATCTTCATGACATAACAAGAGGGAAACTTTCTTCTTTCTAATTCAGGAGATTGAATTAGCCATGGAAAATGCTGGCTGAGGACTGAATGTAATAATACCAAAATATCTACAGAAAGTATGCAAAATAGTTTGAAATACGGAAGGAAAAAAAAAGTTAATTTAAGAAGCAGACATAGAAATCAATACACCAAAAAGGCAAGGAACAGGGCTGACCAGCCATCAGAAGCTGGCAGAATATTAACAAATGGCATTATGTCACCTGTGGCTGAAACTGAATTACTGAAGACTGATTCTTCAAGGAAACACTATGCAAATGTGGCTAGGCAGAGCAGACATGATCTCTCAGTGGCCAGAAATTGAGGCTTTTGCTATTAACACCTAAAAAGTGTTTGGAGAGGTGTTTTATTCTAATAAACTTCATTTCAGAGAAATGTCTCTGATTTACTTTGGACAAATTTCAGACATTCTCCTAGCAGAATGCAGTAAAGGTCAAATATTGAACAAGTTAACAGAGCAATTTAAGCATACATACAAATAAGGGTAAAGTAAAAACTGTTGCAGAATCCCACAAGGTGGCAGCCCAGATTTGTTGTTAGGATCAAGGTTTGCCCTAAAACCTCCTGCTCAAAAGACTTCTCCAAAGTTGGTGTTCTACATTTGATTTTGTAAAAACAAAAACTAACCAAGACCACTTGAAAAAGGTCAGTGCACAGTCTAAATGTACATTTCACAGCTTTGATTCCACAGTGACACAGAGCAGGGGATAGAGAATGGGTTCAGGAAACGTGTGTATTGAGATTGGTGGCATATTAGGGGAGAGATAACAAAGATGAGAAAAGTGCAGCTGTTATTAGATAAGAGCTTAGTTACAGGGTATAAACCTGGAAGTGAATTGAAATGATTTGAGTTTTCATTGGCCATGCAAAAAGAAGATTAAACCTGATTAAAAAAAAATAAAATCCAAACCCAATTCATCTAGGTGAAATTCTAATTAAAAAGATTAAAAACTTTGATTCTTTTTGCTTTCCTTGACCACAGAGCTCTAATCACAGAAATTTTACAGATTTTCATAAGACCAACCATATATTTTGTATTGGCTTTGTATAGAAGTTAGTTACAGAATTTACAAGGAAGGCTGTGTAGTGGATTTTTTTTTCTTTTTTAAATATTGTGATATGACTCCTAGTTCCATGGATTTGCCTCCTTCCTTTTCTCAGAACAGAGTGTTTTAAATATGATTGAGAAGGTTTAATTTCATCCATGATTTAAGTTTCTACAGTAACACAGCTTCTCCCTGTTGTTTTCCATTTTCTTGGCAGTGTTTTGCAGATGAAAAATAATGTTCTGTTCAGTAAGTGCCTTTAGGAAGGAGTACTGGAACTCTTTCTTTCCTATCTCCCGACATGGTAAAAACATAAAAGAAAGCTAGAAGGAATACACAGTGCCTCTCCTGCAGCTCTGATGGTAGAATCAGAGATCTGTTTCACTCCAAATTAAAGGAAAAAAAAATCTTTAAATTGTCCACACATATCACATCCAAGGCCTTTGAGGGTAAAAGTCAGCCGTGGGAAGCTGCACCCATGCAAAGGAGCTGTAACCTCACTTCTCTTGGTGAGACTGTTTTATCCAGGAAAAAAAAAAAGGGGGTGGGGGAGAATAATTTGCAGCTGAGATTATGGAATGATCCAGAACCCTCCATTCACAAGTTTGTACCTTCTAACCTTAAGGGTGGTCAAACAACCTCTTCCCTCTTTGCACCCCAAAAAATGGGAGGGCTAGAGCAGGTAAATATATATTATACATCCCTGCATCCACCTCAGTGAACCTCATCGGTTATCTACCTGAAAAATGGTTTTCAGGAAGAAGTGCCTGCCTGCAATTCTACAGCAATTGTTCTTTTTCAACACAGAAATAGTTCCCAGTTCAGGCAGGCAGGCAAACATATGCATTCCTTTCACAGAGAAAAACATGCTCTCAGCACTGCTTAGGTAGGCAAGCAACCAGGCATAAAACAGTAAACACTCAGACATAGACAAAACAAGTGCAGGCAAACGCAGCCTCGAGTTACTGAACAAAGAAAAGATGAAGAGGTTCAGAGACATAGATCAGATCTCAGATCAATTCCTACTATTTTTATTTTTATTTTTTTGTATTCTCAAAATGTTTTCAGCAAAAGCAGAAAGATAATTGAATCATCTCAGCATCATGACCATTTTCCATTACCAGAGGAAGGAGTCACAGTCTCAGTGTATAACACTGTGTAGGCTGTGACCCCTGTTTCTCAAATGTATATGCACACAGGCGGGCTACAAGTCTTGCCAGCACAGACTGGAGTAGCGCTGGGTATTGACCTGGATCTCTACAGAACTGAGATGCCTCACAAAGACAGGTGAAGGTGAACCTTTGTCATCTGAAGGGTCATTAAAAAGGAACAATAGAGCATTCTTCTTTTAATAGAGAGCAGGCAGAGGACGATGGTAGCACTTGGATGGAGAGGACTAGAATGGTCCAGTAGTAAGGAAGAGCAGAGAAAGGAGCCAGTGCAGTGTCAGTCTGGGATCTGCTCAGCCTCAAGCAGCAAGCAGTTTTATACCTCCTGGGCCTTAAAGATCCATGTCTGGTAATGGCTTTTGGAGAGGAGAAGGAAAAGGGTGGACCATTAATTTTGTCATCTTCCATGTCACAAGGTAGTAGAGAGTCTGAATTGTTTTATAATCCCATTTTCTCCAAGTAATGATCCTGGTTGAAAGAAATTATGGAAGCAGCTGTACAGACACTTTGGGCAGCCTTTCACGTAGTTTGTAGTGCAGAAAAAGATTAACACCTACTCATGGGCAGAAGAGCACAGTATCAGGAAAAAGAAAGCAGGACTTCCAAATGAGCTTATTCATCTGCAGATTACGTTTGAATGGATTCCATGAGAGCCTATTTCTCCTCAGAGTGACACTGCAGTGTCCATGTTTTTCTTTCGAAGAAATGTCTGCTTTCATGTCAAGTTAGTTCAGTATGTCAGTCAAAGGAAAATACTTATTTCCTCCAGTCATGCAAACATATTTTAGTATTTGAAAATCTAACTGAAATTTCTGATTCATATTGCATACATATTATCTTTCTTTCTGTCGCTTTCTTTTGCTTCTGTCTTGATACTGAATAATTCTTATTTTCTTAGGCTTTGGGTGTCCCTCTGGTTTTCTAAAACAGGAAGAACAATAACTATATAATAATAAATAATATAAATAATAATAACTCTTCCTCCCGAGCCCAGAGATAAAACTGCTTGTTTCTGTTTATTCGCTTGTGTTTGTACATATTTATTTGATAAGGGACAAATTCGTGTCTCATGCATGTGTAAATAAATTATTGAGAGGAGAGACAATAAGCTAAGTGTTACCTTTTGTTCTGAAAGCTTTTAGAGTAATGTGGATGTTCTTATCTTCTGCAGAAGAGGGCATGATAATGTCCATTATCCTCTGCAAGTTTTGTTACCTGCACACTCAATCCTGTTGTTGCTCCATTGTTGCAGAGGACCATTAATGTTATCAGAGGCAACGATTAGCACAGGATGTGCAATTCCTCAGCAGGCAGGTTTTGAAATTTAGAGATTTATTCCAACCTTCTGATGAGAATTACTGGGAAGCCAGGACAGAGAACTGAGAAATGAGGCAGTGGGTTTTGGGAAAATACAACCAAAACCAAAACCCATGGCCCATCCAAACCTGAGGCCAAACTAGACAGTGCCAGCTCATGGGCAGGTATGAAAACTATTTCTGCTGGCTTATTTGTGATAGTATGTGAGAGTTTAAGCATCTATCTATGCTATTTAGTGAGAGTTAATTTAGAACTGAGCAGGGAATAGCAGGGTTTTTTTTTTGTGATGGGTAGTTATCATCAAGATGAGGTGTTGAAAATCTTTGCTGCTATCCAGTTAAGGCAGGCTTCAGAGCCAGTGGAGATGGCCATGGGTGTTCTCCTGTCTTCCAGGTCAAACTTTTATGTGAAGTGAATCGGTCTGTTTTCAGTTCTTCTGTCAGATTTTCTCTTCTTCCAAAATCCAGAGATTTTCTGTAAGGCCATCCTGCGTGTGAGTATTGATCTCTGAGCTTTGTTCTCAGGGGCATGGAAGCAGCAAAGAGAAAAGCAGTTCAGAAATATTTGGCAAGCTGTTATTTAGCCAGCACTGTCAGCCATTCTGAATGAGTCTAAAAAGAATCTAACCTTCTCTTCCACAATGAATTTCTGGTCTATGTTTTGTTCACCTCTCCGTAAACATTCACAGTTATAACAGCCTGAAGCAAGAAAAAAAAATCAGTAACGATTCACAAATGCTATTAGACTAATCAGTATTTCAGGAGTCCCTGACTCCTAGAAAACAATTCTTATCTTTTTTGAGGAAAGGGTAAATTGGTAATGACAATGAGCAAAGAGGAAGATACAATATTAATGCTAAGTGATCACATTACCTGCCTTGTGTTGGTTAGGGTTAGATTTTCTAGGACAAAATTTCGCTTTTTTGCAGACTTAGAGAGTTTTTATTACTATTTGTGCAATATCTCTAGCAGTCATAACTAGGTGCTCTATGTTCACTCTATAAATACAAAACAATCTTTCCCTGGGGATTAGGTACCTCATACCTTGCAGAAACTCAAAGTACAAGACAGGTCAAAAAATGGAGGGGAAGTAGAAGTGCAAAGGCCTATATTCAGACTACATATCTTACGGTACTTCAACCTAAGGAGTGTGGTGCTGAGAGTTCACCTGCTGTTAAGAGCTGCTGGCTTATTATGGAATCATAGAATTGCAGAAAAAAATATTGCTGGAGGTTGTCTGGTCCAGATTTCTTGAAAAAGGGCTAACTTTGAAGTTAGGTCACACTGTTCATATTCTTTCCAGTCAAATTCTAAATATATCCAAGGGCAAAGACTCCACAGCCTAGATATGGTGGTCCTTTGCCAGTTTACCAATGTATTCCCTACACCAGAAACAATCTCACAATTGATGAATAGAGATCCATGGTAATGTTACGCATCTTGATGTCTAAAATCCTGGAGATCGAGCTCTACATGTGGAAAAGAAGAACATGCTGCTGGCTCCTGTTCAGCTTGCCCATCAAGACATGCCGGCTTTTCTCTGCAAAGGCACTTTTGCCAGTAAAAAAATACAGTAAAGAAGATACTGAGTATCAGCATTTTCCTTGTCCTTTGGCAATCAGTCCTGTACTCAGCAGCAGGCTCTCGTTTTTCTTAGTATTTCTTCTTCTGACAAATTTTTGATTTAGTAAAAGAGAAGGAGTTTGATACCTCATTCACATTGCCTGTCAAAATGCCTCACTGAAGTACTGTTGAATGGGTTGTTTCCATTATCTTACATGCCACTAAGGACAGCATAAATGGGACCTAAAGAATCATGCCCTATTTCACAGTAAGTCACTGGTAGAGGCTGGAATAGCATGCTGTCCTCTCCCTCATCCCATTCTTTCTCTTCCATTTGGTGCTTTTTATGCCTTTTTGGTGAAAATGCTGCCTGGGTTTGGTAGACTGAAGGTACGTTACCAATGCACCTGAGTTCAAGGGAAACACAAATCAATGCAACATGTAGTCTTACTTTCTGCAGAGTTCTAGTTTGCAGACCCTGCAGGCCACAACAGTCATTGTGCCATTCCTTAAGTCAACATGGGCAGCACATCTGTATTCCCACTGGATATAACAAGCAGCCATTGAAGAGATCCAGGAGCCTCATTTGGTATCTTTCAGCTTGTACCAGTTTTCCATTTATCAAGGGCTAGCTCTGTGTCTTTATAAAATAAGTATCAGTTACAGAGATTAGCATCCCAGACCACGAAAGAAATTCCATCACATAATATATTCCGCCTAGAATAATTGTTCTAAATGCTGAAGAAGTGTCACTGCTTTTCACTAAAGTATTGTTTGCTGGAGGAAATAATTTGAGCTGAGCACTGATGAGCATGCAGGCTGCTCTTGCAGGTGAAGCAGTGCTTTGTATTTTATTCTTTTTAAAATATTATTTTGACAAGTAGAGGAATAAAAATAAAATACTTCAATGTCTGGACAACACATTTCTGACATATATAATTTTCTGTGGACTTTGCTCACAGAAACACTAGTATTTTTTTCTGCCTCAGTAAACAATCCAGTCCTGGTTTTAGCTGCTTTGTGTGGGTTGTGGTTTTTTATTCAGGCTAATGGATATTAGAGACCTATGAAATGACCAGTAAGATACCTCACAGTAAAGAGTTCTTGATCTGGGGTGTTTAACAGCTTTGAACAGTTTCTCTATAATATTTAGCACGTACTAATATAAAACTTGAGCATGATCTGATTTACACATAATCCTTTAGAGTAGTATCATAAAAATGAAAGGGAAAGGGAAAAGAGCATGTGTATCTTAACAGGCCAAGTACACGAAATATTGAAGTATATATTCCATTGCTTAAAGCAGAGTAATAATGAAAATTGCAAAAAAAAAGAAGTAGAAATCTTTAGACTGAAAATGACCTGTCAACTTCACCTGTAAACCAGAAAAAAAGTCAGAAGTATAATTTCTAACACCAGGCATTATATACTCTAACCACAACCATCAGACATTTTAATAAAAAGCAAATTTATTATTTATTACCATCTCTAAATGTCTGGCCACTGTGATTAATATACATGTATTTACACAAGCTGGAGTATACATGCATTGACGGGTAAGCACAGTCAAATAAGGGAGAAGAAAAGAACTGAAGAATTCTCTGCATCTCAGGGGAAAATATAAGTTTTATTTCCCTGAGTATTTACTAAACTATTGAGACATTTTTGATCTGGAAAACTGGAAAGGGAGTCTGAAGAACTTCTAAAGAGCACCGGGGAGTCTGAGGAACTTCTAAAGAGCACCATCTTGGTCTCTGAGCCTCTTGAACATTGCTTCTGAGAACATAAATGTGTAGGCTGAGATTCATCTCTTCTGCTTTTTAGCTTTCAATAGTTAAAGCTGCTGAGTTTACCTAGGCTTTCAGATAATGATGAAAAAATAGTTATCACAAAGTCTTTGGAGGTAGCTCAACTATGCATTGAGAATTGAGAACTGTCCAATTCAGATTCCTCAGCTAGCTTTCCAGAGGGAGGTAAAGTGAACCCATGTGAAGGTCTATGCAACCATACATCATGTGTCCTACAATTCTTACTATAGAAAGTATCATTCCCATCACAAAATAATGTTCTCAAAAACCATATAAACAATATATACTTTAACTCCTATTCGACTTTTTCTCTATTTCAGCTTCACCTCCTGTCTCTATAAGCTCTGCTAAGGTTTTTGGAACATTGACACTACCTTTACTTTTAACTACACATTATTAACATTGCACCAGTAATAAATCCATATCATCAACATAGGATGCTTATTTGCTATCTTATTTGAATGACTCCAGATGACAGAGATTGGTTTTCAGACTGAAATCCACTACCCCTTTTTCTGTGCTACTGGCCCATTGATTCCAGTGGGAATTCATTGATGTAAATGAAGCGAGAATTTAGTCTACAGTGTCCATATAGTGTCATGCCACAGCAAAACTTTTAGTTTCACTACCTTGAAAGTGGTCTTCATTAAAGACCCCTAACTTAGGTTCCCTTTCACATTGATGTCAAAACTCTACTTAATAAATGAAATCTTTATATAAGAAGCCAAAGTATATTGTATCTCCAGAGCTTAAAGAACACTCATTACACAAACTTGGAATCAGTTACTGGTCATTATAGAGTTATCCTCCTAGAAAATTTAAATTCAAAGCAGGTTCTTATAGTGCTTACAAACATCTTTTGCATTTAAATCCTGAAAACTCCCGTGCAGATTGTTTTTGAAGAAAACAGATTGTTATCAGTAGTTTTAGCCCTAATCCACCGCCTGCCAATTTGAAAGAGTATTATGGGGTCTAATCCTGCTCCTTGCAATTCAGTGAATAAGATCAGATGGTACATGTAAGGGCACACACGTTGACTTTATAGTGGCTTCAGCTGGGAAGATATCCCACTCTTTCTGCTTAAGGTGCTCTTGCCATCCTCAAATACTGCAGATGTGATCTGAAATGGGGTTTTAGGGCATTCTTTATAGAAGGATAAAAAAGACTGTGTTAGACTTCCATGACTGCTACCCTGAGACCTTGAGAGACTAGGATACCAAAAATAACATTCATGACTGTGTAACAACAGGATTTTTATTCCAACAAAGCAAAATAATTTGTCTGTAAAAGGAAGAGAGAAATACTTTAATGAAGTCTCCCCTCCTAAGTGTTCTTTTCTTATGGTGCCACTCGGCCTTTGACAAAAGCTACCCTGAGGCCCTAATGCATTTCTTGTGTAACAGCTCAGCTGAGGAAAAACGGCTAGATATAACCCAGTACATGACCTCCATAAATTCATACCTTTTATGGGAATAGAATAAAATAAGTATCAATGTAATTACATCTGACATTTCCAAAAGATTTTTGGAAGAACAACAACAGTTATTACACTTGTTCGTTTGTCTGATTCTGCTTTATTTTTCAAGTAATACGCTACATAGGTTTATAAAGTACTTAAGGTGGAGGGCTTTTTAAGGATTAAGTAAATCTGCTCAATCCCTTAGCTACAAGCTAAAATGCATTAATTACTTCAACTGTCATGAAGTTCTGATTGTCTTTAGTGTTTCTCCAGCACTATTTAGGGCTTAGTCCTTTTATTGCAGTGAATACTTGCACTTCCAGTCATTTGGCACCACTATTTGATTCCTCCATTTTGATGAACTCTGTATTTCTGAAAATCAGACTGCTTTTGTTTGATCATTCATTTGCAATAGTTGCATAATTATTATGTAAGAAGGACATAATGGATGCAAATGAACTGTCACTGTCTTCCAGCCACCAGCAACTGCACCCTAAAATGTGGTTCATATTGTCACTGAGGGCCACAGGCCTTTCTCTCCTCAGAGTGGAAGTAGTGCCCTTCTCTCTGTTGGATGCCAGCAACACCAAGTAGCAAGCACACTGGACACACAGCCACTGGGTTGCATGGCTCTTCTGCCTACTCTCTGAGATTACCATAACATCAATTTGTTGCCTCACTTACTCTTCACAGAACTGAATCACCAAGCAGAAAGACAACATGTATAGCTGTCCTCAGAGACATGTCTGTAATAATTCCTGAGGAACAATGTCTCTGGGCATTTTTTTTTTTTTTTTTTTTTTTTTTTTTTTCTCTCTCCTTTGTCCCCTTTGTTCTTCACTCTCTCTGTGAGGTCATGCTCATAGAATCATAGAATAGCTTGTGCCAGAGGGGACCTTCAAAGGTCGTCTAGTCCAACCCCCTGTAGTAAGCAGGGACACCTTCAACTATATCAGATTGCTCATGTTATGCATATGGTGACACAGATTTATAGGAAGACAGGATCCCAAAGCCTGTAGGCCGTGATCCTACAAACTGAAATTTGAGGTTGAATAACTCAACCATAGTTCTTATGACTGAGAGGATCAGGGATTACCAGACAAATGGAAATTTTTTAGGCTGCGGAAAAGAGGGGAACACCAAAGTGGAGTAATGTAAAATCAGAAGGAAAAAATACTGCTCAGCTGTGTTCTGATTATTGGCACAGACAGGAATTGCTGCTTTAGTGCTTAAGAAGTTTCTATTAATTTGGTTTTTTTCTTTCTTGTTAGAGTTTACCTCCTGTAGATTTTTTCCCATTCCTTCATACTCTTTCTGAAGAAGAAAAGAGCAGTGGTGCACCTATATGCCTACTTATTGAAGACATAATGATGGTAACAGAAAATAGAGATCACCCAGATCCTAAGGCAAATGCATTTAGTGGTTAATACTGATGAGCACATTAAAGGCCTAAAGAGGGGGTTTAAATTGCTATCTGACATATGAGATTGTAGTAGCACATTTCTGAGTCAAAAGAAAGGATAACTCTCCTAATATTTACAATCAAAATTTACCCTACTTGGATAGCAATGAGAAAATAAATTAGTGGGATTTTTTCTGTCTTACACCCGGAACTGATCTATGCTCTCCAGCACAAATAACTGAGGTCGCACAGTCTAAGTTTGCCAGCAGGGTGAAGGATGATCTAAAATACATGAGAGGAAAAGCCAGCAAATACAATAGAAGTCACAGTAATAAGGCCACATGATTACTCAGTTTCAGATGCTTGAAACATTTTTAATCTTTCTATGAAAATTATTATTACTTCAGCTTCGGTAGTGCTAGAAGGAATCCTAAGTCTGTAAATTAAAAAGATGAGTATGGTTTGTTCCACTTCTGTGCATTCTGGTTGTGGTATTGAAGTAGGACCATGCCCTTTCTGTAAGAAGGGTGCTTACAACTGCAGCAGTTAGGAAAATCAGGGTACTGACAGAGACACAGCATCAAGGAGAACCTCTGGTGTGGTACTAGCAGGACACAGGGGACTAGTACAAATGTGAGAGCAGAGCATATTGTGAAAAGGGGTGGGAGAAAATGGGGAGGTCTCTTGCAGTACATAAATTAATAGGGAATATGCAGATTATGTCATTAAGTAATGTGCCTTATCATCACAAGAAAAAGCATTAACACCAGGATTGGTGTGGTCTCCTCTGCAATCAGATATAGGTTGTGAGCCAGATCATGAACGTCAGATACTTACAGCTGAAAATGAATACTCATAAAAGAAGCCCTACTGGAGTGAAGAAAACTATAGCTGCAGTTGTATAGACTAGAAACTGGTCCTCATCAGAAGTTATACTTCACTTGAAAATATAACTTTCAAAAAAATTAGTCTTGAAAAAAATGAACATCTCTGATTTTCAGACTACAATGACCCTTTATGTCAAACCTCCAGGCTAAAAGTCAGTTTAATATTCCTTGCAATCATGAAACAGCAACTCCTATCTCCCATAGGAGAGCAGAAGTCACTTCTGGAGCTAACTGTGTGCAGGATGACACAGCATCCACAGCAGTGACATGCAGCCCTAATTCTCACTCCTCTGCCTCTTGTACTGTATAACAGCTCAAAGCCAGCAAGTCATTTCTTCACCCATTCCCTAGACACACAACCTCTGTACAGAGCTGAAAATCAGTGGGGACTAAGCGTGCAATTGTCAGGCAGCCTCAGCACAGTTCATAGAAAAGCAGTGCTGTGAGATATATAATCTTTTTGCACCAGGATTGCAATCCTGACTCTTCTCCCAGGATGCCTGACTTATGCCTAAAGCTGTGCAGTTATAATGTGGGCACAAACAATACCTACAGTAAGAAAATCAAGAAGAAAAGGAAGGAAATCAGCGTTCAACACACTGAAAACAACAAAACTGACAGCAGAAGAGGACAGAAGACTTGCTATATAAAGGTCTCTAAAAAGAGATTTATACTCAGTGAGAAGCAAAGCTAATTGAAAATGCATAAAAAGGAGAGGGTTTGGCAGTCCTCATTAAATTGTGCCTGTTGTTGTAGAGATAAGAGAAACACAGTTTGAAGCAAAAGGTTGAGTAGAAATTTAAAATCCAAGGACAAAATTTTCAGCGAATGGTACAGGCAAAATTAAGTATGAGGGTTGGTTAAGTATATTAGTTAGAGTTCCTGATGGATTTTGGCAAGCAGAAAGACAGATACATCGAATACAGTTATATTTGAAGTGGAGACAGGTAGAGTCTGTGCAACTATTCTTTGATGCTGTTGTGGACCTGGAGGTCAAGCTAAAGAGAGTGGCTCAGGAAATGATCTTTTAGCTATGGTCAGAGTGATAGTCAGGAGGAGCTTACTTGCTTAGATATTGTTTACATCTAGGAGTCAAAAAACACAGCCTGTAAGGCCAAGATACATGATCAACAGTATTGCTTTTATAGTGTTTTCCATTAACAATGTGATTCTAAAGGTCCACAGTAGCTCAAAGAATGCTGGTGTGTAGTCAAAATGTTCAGGAATCACTGGTTTGGGGAATTCACTGGTTGGTGCATAAGCAGAAGGAGCCCGTATGTACAGCACAGAAACCATTACTGAAAATCAGGCAAGTTTTACAGTGCTTCCATGCCAATGTCTGATGTACCACAGCATTTCTCTGAGCATGACACACGACCTTCAGAAGGGGAAAGAATTACAGAGAATGCATAATATGAATGATTCAGAAAGTCTCTTGTCACAACCCTGAGCACTGCAGTACCTAATTATTAGGCATAACGATTTGCACACAGACTGCCAAATGATGACGAGAGAATTAGACACCTAAAATGGAGTCTGCCCTTTGGGGAAGGTCAGTGTAAGTCAACTGGTGGGGGAAGAGCCAAAGCACTGCTGTGGGACTGAATACCTATTCCTTCATGGAATCCAAATCCAACCTACTATGAGAGCTGTATCCTCCAGAAACACATATGGAATCATCATCTTAAGTGAAACAGATGTGTCTTTCAAAATCTGGAGAAGGAAAGGGTAAGACAAGGCTTTTCTTCTAAAAGGTAGCAAAGTAGCTGCAAGTGCTCCCTCTGAATGCCAGCCTCGGTGTTTAGTGCAGTCAAACAACTGTCAGAGAGCTGGGATCAAAAAGATTTTCTACATAAGGGATTTGACCCTCCATGAAAGCTCCACTCTCCAAAAGCTTTACTTACCGTTTGTGGGTATTTTCACTATGTTGTAATTAGAAAAATGAAAAGCAATTAGTTTAAAAAAATTACAAGACTTCTTGTAGCTGTGGTTTTATTGTTCACTTAAAACAGTAACAAATCTCAGGCTTGGCTTGCTGAATATTCAATCATTTTAAGAAACGGGCTGCATAGAAGAAGATTGAGAAAATCCCTTTCCACCGTTTCCTATAGCATGATTTCTTGAGTACACTTGTGTTGTATCTCTGCTCATATTTCTCTGGGAAGAGAAGCCTCACATGACCTCCAAAATCCTTGCTTTTACCACTGGGCATCTGGCAAATTTTCCACAAAGCTCCAGAATTTTTAATGAACACTGCAGCTTTAGAGTGCTTGTATTTAAAATGTGATAGAAAGGACATGTAGTGGTTCTGAAGCTCCATTTCTGAGGGATCCATATGAACGTTCAAGGGTTATCAGTGATCTCTGAAAAGTTAGACTTTGAAAGGGCCCTGGCACAAAGTTTTTAAATGTACACAACAAAGAGGGAAAAAAATTTAAAAGCAGAGGAAATCCATGGAAAATTTATTTCTTTGCTACCTGTAAAAAAAGAATGGTCTTGGTCGGAGTTATGAAGCCTTATGTCTGAACGACTGAGAGAATTGGTAGTGAGTAATAGAACCTCTCCATTATGGGACATGAATTCAAATAGAAATGGTTTTAGTAGTGACAGAAAGTCATTACCATGTCATTGCAGTGTGCTAATATTTAGAGATTCATTTGTGGCTTGAGTCCAATTACCAGCACACAAGTCACGTTACAAAATGCACTATCAAAACTGAACAGGAGTAGGCAAACCCACGTCTATTCATTGTAACATGCTACTTACTACGTTTCCATATCCAAAGTTATCCATTCAAAGTTGTTCCAAGATTCAAACCCAGTGTGGTTAAGCACTCAAATTCCACACTGCACAAAAGAGGACTTTAGTCACCTAACCATCGATTCAATATTTCCCATGTGTAATGATTACAAATTTCTCTATTTAAATAATACAAACTAAGCAATACCAAGCTTTTACAGCCTGCAGAAGCAGTGTGTGGCAGCTGGGAGGGTGAGGGTTAACTGTCGTCGGGCAGGGCAGCTCTTACTGGCTTTTGGTTTCTTTTCAGGAAAGGGGATATAACTATGCTCAGCTGAAACTAATTACCAGGAAGCTTTAAGAGGATTGAATGCTGTAGCATCCTTTTGTTCTTTCAAGTTTTGGGGTGATTTAACACTGGTGAAGAGCTGAGTTGTGAGGAGCCTTGAGTGAACTCAGAAGAGGCTTTGTTTTGCTAGACTTAAAGTATGTGACTTGTTTCATTTTTCCTGGTTTTACCTGAATAGGCTCAGAAATCCCTGAAAATTGGAAAGAAGAAAAAAGAAATAGATAATTATACCTAAGGGAAAAAATATGCTAAGCAGTCAGGTGCAGGTAGTAGCTTCCACAGATGTGTTTCTCAAATGTACTGTAAACAGAACGGAACAGAAAATGTCATGAAAAAGGAAAGAGCTGAATTTCACAGGCAAAAAAAGCAGGTATATGTTCTCAGGAAAATTGCTCTCTTAACTGCTAGCTAGAGAGGGATGCTAAGGTTCTGGACTCTGATAAATCTTCTAGCACACGGAAGTTGTACAAAGGAAATGTTATTACCTTAAAGGGAAAGTTCTTAGTCTACTAAATGTGTATATGTATCTAAGTATATATATCTGTGTGTGTGTATAAAAATATACTACAGTAGTTTTTACTCATGGTTTAATAGATTCAGAGTTAGCATTAGAGAAGTATTAACTGAAATATTCAATATTTGGCAGAAATCCCTTGAGAGTTAGGCCAGTAGCAGTGTCAAACTGACACAAGCTGGTATGTATTTCTCAGCTTTGCCTGAAGGAATGTAAAAATAACACTGGTCCATTGGCGGCTGTGTTGGCAAGCAAAAAATTAGCTTGGTTTAATTGGCTAGTGCTGAACATGACACAATAGCCTGTTTTCATATCAAGTGAAAATATTTGAAGCAAAACAAGTAATAAATAGTAGGTTGGGAGGATGGGGAGTCCTAATAATCTTTAAAGGGAAGGAAATAATTCTGGTTTTGTTATTTCAAAAACACTTTTCAAATATTTTTATTATCAGTGTTTTCATGTATTAAACTCCAGTGTTACATAATGAGACTAAATAATGTGGAAGAAAAAACAGAATATTTTTAAGTTGGAAGGTGTGCCAAAAGACAAACCTGCGCCACAGACTGGGGACTTTGTTAGTACTTTACTGGACAAAAAGCAGAACAATGAGTTCAGATTTGCTGGAAATCATCCCTAGATCTTAATTTGCCTACTGGAGTCCTGAACAGTGTTAAAGCCAGCAGTGGCTAAAATCTATGTCATTCAGAGTTTTACTTGAACATGGGAGCAGCTGGATTTCATTCCCAAGTGAAATCAGCTCACTGATCTCAATGCTGTGTCCAGTAGCTGTCACAAAACAAAGGCTCAGCTGTCCTCACAAACTTCCACAGCGCTTTTCTAGTGTTAATGTGATTTGTACTTTTAGCAGTTTGACCTGATGGCTAATATATACCCAGGAGAAATTAAAGAATGGATTAGCAGATCAATGTTTTGTTTTGATTTTGCTTCTATTTAGCACAAGTATTGCAACAAAATCATATGTAGGGGAAAATAATTACATAAAATTTTCAGCAATATTTCTGGACCCAAAGCATACCTAATCACACTGCTAAGATGCATTTCTTGATTTGTTGGTACAAATCTAGGAGTGCTTTTTTTTTTCCCCTAGTTAGCATAGGTGCTTTGTGAACTATGCCAGTTCAATGACTATTTTGTAAGGATTATGTCATGACAGTTAACAAAAAACCCATGCTGTGACAGAAGTCTTAACAGCTCCTTTTCCTCTGACAGTGATAGAAATCTGGAAAGTAAGGCAAAATTTGACAGCTCCCACCAATAAAGATTTGTGCAGGGAATCACATTTTAACATTGTGAATAATCATGGCTCACTGTCCGAGTTAGCATCAGAAAAATAAGTTATTCTGAACTTGTCCATACCTCTTCTTTGAAAACTGTGTGCTGTTCTGGTCTTGTTTTACTGTAAATGGTATAAAAGTGTCAGATAATATCCAGAAAAGAGCAAAGGTATGATCAAATGTAGGAAGTAGAGTCTGTATGAACAGAGAATGAATTGCTAGGCTAGAAAAAAGATAAAAGTAAATAGGTATGAAGACACAAATAGCAGGAGGAAGGTGGCTAGAGATCATGCAGCAGCTGCTTTACTGAATACAAGGACCTGCTTGAGGGCATCATACAAAGCAAGGAACCACAGCCAGAATAGTCAAAAGGAGACTGACCACAGGACAACCAGACAGTGCTCTGAATGGCAAAAATGTGCATGGATTTAAGGGTACAAAATAAAGACCATGGAAGTGCAATCCACTAAGGATCACTAACTACAAAGAAATTACAGTTCTAGTACTTCTTGAGTTATTTATAAATAGTTGGGGGATGGAAGGGCATTCAAGGATATTATGTGTATATAGCCCATTATTTTCCCTATTTGTTAGTTTGCTTCATGTTAAATTTTGAAATCTGAATACTAGGCTGAGTGGAGCATTGTTCTGGACTATTACTGGTATACTTTTGTTTGTTTCTAAACCCTGAAAGAGCTGGTCAGTTCATCCTATATATCTGTTTGTGTGTGGACACATGCACTGAAAAAAGGAACTGTTGAAAAATTAGGTCCTGACTAAGTAATACAAGCCATTGATTTTTAGGAGGAAAGACCTTGGGACATTTTCTCTTAGGGTAGTAAGTCAGAACGTCAGAAAGATCAAATTGTCTCTTTTTTTTCTTCCCTTACTTTCGGCTTCACATAAAATAGAATGAGAAAATTGAGTATCTACACCAGGCCCCAGAAAATTAAAAGTCTCTGAGGAACTAAGGAGAAGTATATTCTTCCTGTAATTATTTGAACCATCTTATGAATTATAATTCAGCCAAGCATTTTGTCTCTGCTTATCACAATGGCCTCTTAAAGACTTGAAATTCTGATGTAATACAACAAAGTAATAAACAAATTCTATGTTAACTAGATATAGTATTCTTAAGGGCTAAAGACTTTCAAGAAATTAAGATATTTTTACCTACCTCTGTCTCATTTTTCCAAGTCCAGCCCTTGATCCTTTCACGTTCACATGCAGTAGTGTTTTAAAAATAGATCATAAAGAGCAACTTATATCTTTTTCGAATTGTGAATGTACAGGTTGAATCCTTATGGCAACACAGTTGAAATGCTTATTTAGAAATTCCACTTAAGCTTATTACCAGTACCAATTTAAATTATCTGTTGTTGGATGTAATGTTAAAATAAATGACTAATTAGTGTCAACTTGCCAGCACTCAGTCACCAAGCAGCTTGGAAGCTCTAGGGAACAGCTTTATAACAATTTACAGTACCCTACTTAGACAAGGACACCATTTTCCAATTGTCAGATATAATTTGACATCTCTGTAATATTGCTTTATGTATAACACTTCTTTTTCTGCTCTCAAAATGGATAGTCTTTATTCTTCACTGATAGTCTTTTTTTAACTGGTCTCAAAGTTAAACTGATACACTGTAAAGAAGCAAATATCAATTAATCTGCTTATTCCTAGATCTAGACTTATCATAAAGGGAGTTTGTCCAGATCAGTTTGTTCACACATCCATGCTAACACACACAGGTAGTTCTTAACCAGTCACTCCTCCTTTGTGAAGAGTGTGGCAGTTCAGCTGATGGTCTTTATTGCTGATGGACAGTCCTTCATTCACTGTACTAAATATAAAATCCCACCCAATACAGGGTAGATCTCTCAGTGGGTAAGCACCTACATCACAGGAGCTGGTGCTGAAAGCCTCAATTCTGAGGTCCTCCATAATGGGCTGTGACATTACATCATTTTTTAAAAAGCCAAAATGGGGGCTGGGAACACAAGGCAATGCCTGCTGCAGTGTGCAGGGACCCTCAGCAGCCACTATACCAGTCTCACTCTCAATTTTTGTCAGCAGAAGGCACAGGTATTGGTGAGGGCCACACAGGGTGAGGGCACCTCACTTGCCACAAAGCTTGCTACCACATGAAAGGCTGTGTGAAGCTTCCTTTGCTTGCAAACTCTATAAAAGGTCCATTTTTACCTATGAATGTGGCTGGTGGCCAGTGCATGGTAAGAACCCCCATGATTTAAGTAACACGAGGAAAGGCAGCTTGCAACTATTGCATCAAGAGCAGTTTTTCTGCCATGTTGTTCTCTTATGCATGAAGTGTCTGATCCATTCAGAAATATTCCCTTTTTCATAAAAGCAAACATGCTTATTTTTGTCTCTAAAATCTGAGAAAAATGAAACAAAACAAAATGCCACCTCAGTAGTTTGTCTGTGTAACTGTAATGCAGCTGTTAGGAGTCTACTGAGTTACAGCTCTGGTAGCTTAAATAGCCCCGATACAACACAGCTCAGACATCATACTTCTGTGGTGCTTTGCAGCAGCTCAAGAACAGTTAGCATATTACCTTTTCCTGTGGGGTGAGGGAGAGGTGACAAGAAACATATTTTTTACCTTTTTGGATTTAATATTTTATGGTACATGAAAACAGAAGGAAATTGGTTATCTAGATCTGTCCTGACTGCAAGAAACTCGGAGTTTCCTTGGGCACATGATTCAACTTTTCCATGCGTATGTTCTCTTTTTTTGACCTCTAAGTGCTAAAGCACACCTCTATAAGTCTGTTTAAGCTTCTTGGGTGAAAGCCCTGATGCACATGGGGGAAAAAAATCACTGCATTTTACTAGAAATTTTGTATCTCAGAAACTGGTAACTCAGAGTTGTCTGACTCATTTGCACTGCAGGATGGAAAGCCTAGGGAGAGCTGCCACTCTTGAGAAGCAGACGTGGTTTTCATCATTCATGAACAGTCATTCTGGCTGGAGGAACTTCTGGGAACCCCAGAGGGGAGCATGTCCATCACTACTGAGTAGAAGAGAGGGCTATTGCAACACAGGGACCTTCACAGCAGTGAGAACAACCTGGAAGATTTTTTTGCAGTCTATGCAGTGTCTCCCCAGGCTGGAATAAAATTTGGAATAATCCATATAATGTTCCACATCTCACACTAACGGCTATAGTTTGTATTATTAGAAATTACTTTTCACAAATCATGAGGCTATTTTAAGACCTAGGTAAGGCTGCAAATTCATCATGATTACTGTTTGTATCAGAGAGATTGGGAATTGGTTTTCTTGCCTTCTCCCCTGTGCTGGCACATAAGCACATGCCCAGTTGGGTGGCTGGCTCCCTAAACCCATGGGCCGATGAGCAGCTGTATAACCTTCACTGACAGTCTCACCAAAGCAGCCTCTTGGGGTTCTGCCTGTACAGGAAAGGCCATTAGCCCAGGCAGAGGGCAGGAGGGCAGCAGGTCCATCCTCATCCCACCCAGGTGGGTAAGGCCTTCACTCTGCTCAGAGCAGGCAAACAGCTGGAGGATGGGAGCATAGACCTTGTCCTGGAAAGGTAAGGAACCATTCCATTAATCAGCTCCAGGGCAAGAAGCTTGAATTCTGCCTGCATGACATGCAAAATCCAGTGGGAAATATGATTTGTCTCCTACGCATAAAAAGATTTTCCATGCTGGCTTCTACAAAGATTTTGTTTCCATGGATTTCATACCATTTCCTTTGTTCTCTGGTCAAAAATTCAATTTCCTTTGAAATAAATATTATCAAGTTAATTTTAATTGCTTTTTGTTTATTTTACAACTCCATTATTTTCTGTCATGTCTCACATGTTTGAAAACAAAAATGTTACTAGCTTTCCGTTTCAGCAGATGTATGGGAGCAGACAACAGATCTCAATCAATGTGATATTTTTTTTAAAGAATGTAAATTAATTCGAAGGAGGTGGGAGAGGGCACATGTATTTGCAACATGCATTTTAAGATATTTTTGCATTTACATCTATTTTTAATGACGTTTATGCCCTCTAATGTCAGAAAACGTTATTGCAAGGTAGTTTTGGCTTTAATATTGACAATTTTTTCCTTAACTGCATCTGTCAGTATCAGACTGAACTGTTTGATCTTTATAAAAATACCCATCCTGGACTTATTTCTACTATATATGTTCCACAATTTCACAGTTTTGGTGTAGAGGTCATCGTGAGGTTTCTATCCAGGGTACGCTCTTCCAAATACAAATTTCTGATGTAGATTACAAATATTGCTAGATATTGTTCTGTGATTACTTATTTCATCCTCCAAAATACACTTATTTTTATCTGGAAAAAAGAATTACTCTTGTATTCAAACAGAAGCTAAATAAGCAACATTATCCTTCTCATTTCTTAATATTGTTAAAGAAAAGACCTTCTTTGGTCACATCAAAGAAAAATAGCTGAAAAGTATGAGTCATTTCAGTAATAATTCAGGCCTCTGATTTATGAAATATTTGATCTAAGAGTCATCAAAACCCAGTCTTTATTGGATTCAGGAATAAGATAAATAACTGATGATGCCACAAATACAGCCTCTGTTACCTGAGATTTCTTGAATTATGGGTATGAAACATCACATATATTCCACACATCTGTTAGAAAAACACTGTGGATTTGGTAGGTGGATGACCATGAGTAACCTCAGCAGTGGCAGTGCTTAGATTACAGATTGGGCGTTAGTAAACTCAAATACATTCATGTTTCCCAAGCTCCTACAAAACCTCAGCCTTTTGTGTGTTATTCAGGCTCATTTAATGCTACCAAATCTGTCATGTAAAGTGCTAAGTCATGTCCATGTTACTCCAAGAGTACTGTGAAAGATCCAGTAATTGCAAAATGAAGGAATTCTCTGGCTTTCTCTCTTGCCTGTATTAAGGTGTCAAATATGCAGAAGTGGTCTGTCACCTGTTGAATATAAAAAAGTGAGACAAATACACATGCCTTTAAATCCATTGATCCCTGAATGATGTCACTTTGTGAGTAGGTAGATGTCCATTAACTGCAAGCAATAGCATATGTCTGACCCATCTGGACTACGCCTACAGAAACCTGGGCATTAGTTTGATCATGTAGTTTCTGACTTGTGATTTAATAAAACTTGATTGACACTTCTAGTTTGTCATAAACTTTTCCCTTCCCTTTTTGGCTAAAGAAGTAGAATGCATCTGACTGATTACAGGGTTCAGTACAGCATCTTTTTCTTCAATCATTCAGAGCATACAATATTGGGATGACACTTTTGATGTTAGAAAATCATATTGTCAGTACCAATCACAAATGCCCAAGGACTGACTTGAGCTTTGGCCGCAATAATAGACATATGTGGAACAGACTATCTGCAAAACTATGAAAAGACTGCAACTAGAGAAAAAAAGCATGTAAAGGAGAATATGTTTTCATTTCCAGTCTGAAAGGCAGTGAAACAATCAGGGTAGCAATAGATAAAACCTTGAAATTGTTACCTTTTGAAGAGTGACTCTGTGAAAATTGCTTAATAAGACTCCATATTTGTTGTGTCTCCATGACTGAAGAAATCAGACTTTCTGCAGAATTTTGGATTTGTTTTAGAGATCTATTACAATTTTTCCACTTTGAAATACAAGCACCACAAAACTGCCCTGCTATCTGAAAATAGCTCTTTCTTAGTTTAGACTTTATAAGGAATAAAGCCGTCGCAGGTAGGGGTAAAAGAAGAAAGTTTCCCTTCATTTTATGTCATCCACTTCCATTGGTATCATTCAGTGATACATGAGGTATAACTAATGGTAATGTTTAATCCAGAAGGAGGAGGCATGCCTACATGAGACTAAAATCTGTGTCACTGTCCAGGAGAGCAAGTGTGTTTCTCGCCTTGTGCAGGAAAGCTAATTTCTTGTAAGTATTCTTTCTGACCATAATTTTATGTCAACATTTCCAACACAGTGTTTGTCAACAGGAGAAAAACTAGTTATGTAAGAGTTATTAATGATGTGAAAGATATTATTAGCACTAAACAGTGGACAAGCAACATTACCTTTGGAAAATGTCACCGTATTACAACTTACTCGAGCTGAAGTAGAAAAATAATCAAAACCAAGTTATTTTAAAATAAGCAGTATATCCATCTACCTGTCATTTTGCCCTGAAGAAAAATACTTCAAAATACCTTCTTGTATCGAACAATCTTTATATTCTTATTTTACTCCATAACACTGAAATACTGTAAAAAGGAATCTCCTTGAGTAAGTCCAAACATAAATACTGAAATGATAGAGACGGATCAGCTAATAGTTCCTGTCACCACTCCTAAAGCATCAGTCTGCACTTGGTTCACATAATTATAGTGTCATATTATCAACCGGATAAACTATATCCCTGAGCAACATCAAACCAAATTAATTGGAGCCAGCAATTCCTCCTGTCCACAGCAGCCACTGGTGACTATATGAAGGTTCAGAAATATAGGATTTCAAGGCATCTAACTAAGATAGGCATCTAAATACAGATTTAGGAATCTAGTTAAAAACCTCTGTTCCAGTAGTGCTGCACACGTGTAATTTTTGAATTTCAAGATCTGTTTGTGCTGGGTGTGTAACTATACAGTGCCTTTTAAATAGCTTTCTGCTGATACACTTTGATTCAATGTAAGAAAATACTTGGATTGTATCTAAAAGGTTGATGCAAAACAATGACTAATACTAAACCAGCAATGATTATCAGTGATTAGATCTGGGACTTCTCCCCCAGGCTCACCACCCTGGCCCCATGCCCACCACTCTCTGCACTGCTCTGTCTGAAAAAAAAGGGAGTTAGTTAGGTGTCGGGGATCCCATTTGTCAAAGGGACCTTGAAAGGTCATTTATTCACTTCCCTGCTCAGAGGAAAGAACAGCTGGGCATGTGTCACTCCTGACAGCTGATAGTCAGCTCTGGCTTTAGGAAGATAAGCCCCCAAAATGGCTATGATGTGAGATGCAAATCTTCATGAGAAAGAAAGCATAATCTCTTTCTTGTATTTTTCCATTTTTATGCAACTTGTCATGAAGACCAGCTATATTAATAGTTTAGAAGAGGGATTCTATTACATGATGTATTTTATTCAGTCTTGCATGTCACAAAACCAGAAATTATAGCATTCAAATTTTGAGCAGGTGTGGGGGGGGGTATTAGTAGAAATATTAATGCGTTTTTTCCAGTGAATATTTTGCACTTGATCATGTTTTGTAAAGCAGATAAACATTTATTTTACATAAGATGATCTTTGTCAGTAGTCTAAGACTTGCTAATCTATATTATATCTGCCTGGATGACAACTTATTTGAATATTTATGTTAAACACCTTACTCTTATCTTATAAAATTCAATCTATTCAGCTTCACCTACAAAGCAATGCATATCCTTCTGACATATGCTGAGCACTCATTGCTAGAAAGTGTACTTTAAGCCCATACAGATTCTCCATCCCCATCCACTTATCCCCTCCTGGTGATTAGGTGCGGGATTTGGACCATGTGACTTGAACACTGCCCTCATCTTTATTATTTTTCCCATTCCTGCTAAGCAGACAGACTTTGTTTTCCATAACATTTTCCAAACACTGCTCCTCCTGCAGTTTTATTTCTAACCTTTTCTTGTGTTAACAGTTTAGAAATCCTTTGTAATAGGGAATGTGCTACCTCCCTTCTCACAGGCATACTAGACAAGCATGCCATGATCAATGTTTAATATTAACTTAAAATCTAGCAAAGAAAAAATCCAAATGGTACTTAAAATAAATTTATCTCTTTATTAAATTCTATAGTATGTAATTAAATACTTTTAAAATATGGCACACTACAGAGTGCAATGAGCTGATACCTCATAATAAGCTGTCACGGGATTGCCTCTACATACTTCAGTAGCACTGTTTTTACTTGCTGGACCAAGCAATGCGCAGCATCATAAAGAGAGGTAGTAGCCCTACTAATTCCAACCACTGCCAGGAATTGCAGTTAGATTTGTTTGGTTGCTTGCTTGTGGGTTGGATTTTTCATGTTTGCTTTTGCCTAGACCATAGATGGGGCCTCTAGGGATCAGCTAGTTCAGTCTCCCAATCAAAGGCAGCCTATCAACAACAGTAGGTTAGATCAGCAGTGCTTTTATCCATTCAAATGTTGAAAATCTCCAAAGATAGAAATTCCACAATCTCCTGGACAACCAGTACCAAAAATGTGCTACCCTCCTAAATGAAAGTACTGTATCAACTTAAGTGAGACAGCAGATTATTCAGCTTGGCACCTAACTTACCAGATAGTGTCCCTGTGATCTTGCCAATGGAAAGTGATGAGTTCTTCCAACAAACAAACAGAGTAAAGACTTAAGTTCAATACTGATTTATTTTTTCTTCCTTAGCAAGGTCTCTCACTCTCCAGGCAGCCTGGGAAGACTACAGCAGGTAAAACATAGATGCCCACAGTTTGACGGACAGGATGTGCAACACTGGGAATACAGCAAGCATTATTTGCAAGAGAAGAAAATCTATTATGCAATTAATTCATCTCAAAATTCAATATTTAGAAAACATTTTGCTTTTTTTCTTTTTCTTTGATCCAGATATGGTGACATGGTGCCAAAGACAATAGCTGGCAAGATTTTTGGTTCAATATGCTCCTTGAGTGGGGTCTTGGTCATTGCTCTGCCAGTTCCTGTAATTGTCTCCAACTTCAGCCGTATCTACCACCAGAATCAACGAGCAGACAAGCGCAGGGCACAAAAGGTGAGCTCCTAATTTTTTCCACTTCTCTTATTGAAAAATTGATGACATGCCTTTCTATATGTTGTGCACCCTCAAAGTAAGTATTTCTTAGCAAAATAACTATTCTACATATGTGCCACACACCTAGCCCATGCCTTAGATGCAAATAATGTGTTATTTTTAGTAAAAACAACAATAAGAGAAAAAAAAAAAAAACAACAATAAAAAAAATACAACATGGTTCATTTATCTTTTCTGTCCAAATTTACAGATTTACTGTTGTGGTAATTCATCCTACTTGTTTGACTAGATCTAGTGTTTTCAGGCAATTGCTGCAGTTCCACCCACTGAAGATCCTTCTGTGTTTCTCATGCAGACTTTTTTTCCATGAGCATCTTCTGAGAAAAAAGAAAGAATTAGTAAAAAGAAAAAAATCCTAATAATGATTTCTGGTGTCTCCCTTAGCAGCTTGCTCTACTAATCCATGTGTTTAATTCCCAGGTTCAGTCTCTGGGGAATCTGATCATTGGGGAACTTATCTCCTCAGCACCTACTTTGCTTAAAAGGCTTCAGAAAAAAAATAAAACCTTAGTCACAAAAAGCTGAAAACAAAAGTCTCTTTTTCCAGCTTCCTTGATTTGCTGAGTCTATCACTAAAATACCAACTAGCTCTACAAAAAGACAGTTCCCCTCCCTGACCCATCTGGGCAAGGTCAGGAGCCAGGAAGAACTATTTACCGAAAAGCAGCAGCCAAGCCTGGGCAATCAGCTTCCACCCTACACCATGGCAAGTGTACTAATACCAATCTACTTCAGCCAACCCTGCAATGCTAAGCATCTTAGAGAGCTTCCACTGACACCTGAAGCTCTGACAAGGAAGCTCAGATGCATTGCCTTCTGCTCCTCTGCTGATGGCCATTGAGACGAGGGGTTGCAACGCAGGTTGCAAGATTGCCAAGGCTAAGGTGTCAGCGCTTGAGCTTTTTGTGGTCCTATGGCCCCTGTTTAGGGCTCCTGAGTCTCCAGAGATCCAGGGAGAGCAGGATTGTTGCCACAGAGATGTGCAGGTAGGCCATTACTGGAGGCTACATATATAGACCAGGGAACACAGCCAGCTGCAGGCTTCATCTGCCTCATATAGATAAAAGCACCAGATTTAAAGACACAAAATTATTTGCTTCTTTCTGGACACCTTTTTGACTGTTTTCTTAGTGAAAAGGAAGTGAGATAAATGTGACAGTCATACCATTTCCAGAGTATCTTAAGGAGAAACAGAGGTACGTGGCCAAGTCAGTCATCCTCTCAGGCTGAAAATATTGCACCCTTTAATGGCCACAACTTGGAAGAATGCTGTCAGATGAAGAAAATGGCCATAAAAGAAACCAGGTGTATTGCAAGAATGTTATAACTTTCTAGAAACCTGATTTCAAATATAGGCTGCTTCAGTGAACCAAATACCATACCTTACCTGTCTATTAATTCCACCCACCCTTTTGCATGTCACTTTGTCCCACATACTAGTTCTAGCTGCGCATTCCGCTCTCTCAGAGCTGAGATAAACAGAGATGTGCCACTTCTACACTGTGTTGTTTCTGCCAAGAATTTTTCCACTTCTGTTTGTGTAATGGCAGCAGACAAAGAACAGTATACATCAGCCAAAACACAATGCTTCATTACTGTGCCTCTGAGCATTGCACCAGTTATGGGTAACATATCTGCTTGATCCCAGCAATAAATGTGCCTGTTGTGAGCTTTCATGACTGCAGACACAACCAGCCTTACTTCATATAGAGGCTGTCTCCTACTGCATGTCAAAGAAACAATCTTCTATGCCTGCTTTACACTTGCTGGTGAGAAAGAGATGAACACTAGAAAATATCTTGCTTGCAATAATTAGATTGGCAGACTGGCTATTATTCCTTATAATCTCTTTCTGAACAGAAGCTGCTTGAGTTAATAACTGACTTTTCTGCTTGCTAAACAGTGAACTCACTGTATGTTTCAAACAGGAATATGAAATGATAAATGGCAGTCTTGCTAAGTGTTTCTTCTCTGCTCTCCAGAACAATGCCGACAATAAGGATAAGATATTTCTTCTGACTGTGTTTATGCCCTTCTTGCTTCAGAAAAAATGGCTTTGAGGTCTGATTGACTTAGCACTGATTTATATCTCCTTATTCATTTATACCTCCTATTGCAAAGCTGATCTCTGTCAATCTAAAATGACTGAGATGTTGAACTGAATATTGCTCTAAGAGACTGAGAAAAAATCAACAAAAGGCACTTCGTGGGTACTGTATAGTCCATATTTAGCAATATTTAGCTATGAAATATAGCCTTGCATTTCACAGAAGGGTTCTATTGCATTGTATAAGAATATTCAAGAAAAAAGGTCACATTATTGAAGTTTGAAATTCCTTCTTCATTCAGTACAGTAGAAGCTTCTTGCGGCTTTCTGAAATAAGTATTCCCCTAGGCACAATCCTTATTCTTGCTCTCTAAGGCTGAAGAACATAAGCTTGAAAGAAGGCGCTGTTTCATGGGGCACAGCATGAGCCCCTGCAGGCAGTGGTACCTCCCGCCAGCTACAACAGCTTCCATCTGATTGTGGGAGTTGTGTATTTGAATTGTGTAACTTATTTTATCAGTATTTCATGCAAAAGTTTAATCAAGACAATCTTCAGAAATGGTAAAACATTTAGTCTGTAAGGAAACTCAAGAGCAAGTTCTCTGTTGAAATCTAGTACAGGAGCACTGGCAATTTCATCAGAAGAAAAATTTCTCACTTACATTAGGTTTGTTCAAGAGCCATGTGACCATCAGCATATGCATTTACTGAGTTCTGCACAGTCATTCAAGATTAGGTGATTCCACTTGTTTCTTATTGGCTAAAAGATGTTGTACATTAAGGCTCAGGAGAAGATGGAAGAAGAAATGTGTGTATACCATCTCATTTCAAATACATTTCAAAAGGAGATCCTGCTTCCAACCATGGAATATATTGTAGTTACCTTTAAATCCCACTTTGTAATAGAGCCGGTAGGTCATCAGGGGAGGCCAGCCTTCCACGGCATACAGGAACTCACTGGCAATCAACATAAAAAAAAAAAAAGGCGAAAATAAAAAGCAAAGAAAATTCATCCGTGCTTATCAGAACATTTTCTTCTATCAGATAATAAGGTCCAAGGATCTGATATACCCTGACAATTACAATTCAGGGCAGAACTAATTATGCCCTGTAGTCTTGCTGTGACTTTTCCTCAAGCACATTTATCACTACTGAGACAGTTCTGAAAAATCCTATTTGTGGAGCTTTTCTCAGTTATAGACAATTTCAAGAGGTCAAGGTATTTTGGTTGCCCATCAGTGCCTTCAGGTGGCAAAGTTAATGACAGATGTGTTGTGTCTGGTCCATGTGTAAAGGAAAGGACAGAAAAAGAAAAAGGTTAGGTAAGATTGTATATAATTTCCTGTTTCATATTTGATGAGTATCAAGGGTTAAGATATGGCTAGACCCTCACAGTGCCATATTCACTGGGATGACTACAAACACAGGGAAGGGCTCCTCTTGAAACCAGCATCTGGCCACTCAATGGCAGCTTGGCTGCAAAGCTCCATCCTATGTACTCCTGCAGCTCTTATGATGACAATGTCCACCTTACTCTGAATGAAGTATTCCCGTACATCTATTTTTTCTGCATATTTTGAAGGCAAGAGACTCGTATCCTCTTAGCCAGAAAGTCCTAAGTATGGGTCCCTCTGCCCAGTATTGCTCATTATCTGATAACTGAAGAAGCTTTAATTTAGTTATCAAAGCACTTTATCCCAAGAGTGACCAATAGAAACTTAAACTGTCATCAGCTCCAAACCCTGACATAATACATAAAACTCAACCTGAATCTTTCATGTGAGTATGGTCTTCTATCTTCATATAGCAAAATCTATCCTAAAGATTGGCTTGGCTTTATTATCTATTGATTGTACATGATGTATTTATCTGTCAATTTATGAATAATTACTTACTAGATGAATATAAATAGCTCTCAAATAAACTGCAACAACTGCTTAACAGCATCTGGCACTCTAGAGCTGAGTGTATGTAGTAGGAAACTCTGCTAGCTATTTTGACTTCTTTAAATGACATAAATAAGCTATTAACCTCAATGGGGTTACCAAACCATAACTAACAAAACAAATTACCCAAAATTTTATAATTTAGCACAAAAGCATGTAAAGCTTGTGTGTTTGCTGTACAATAATTTGAAGAAGTTGTGAAAGCAAGGAAAGACTCAACAAATATATAAACCTTATTTACTTCCATACCCATTAGCATACAAAGTAAACAGCACTTCCTTCTCTGCTACATGTTGACATCCTATAAATTATTGTCAGGTAATCTGAAGTCAGTTATTTGCAACTACTGAAAATCAGAAGATCAAAGCATGAAATCTGAGCTTAATTTTTCACTTGAAAGCAAACATACAGGGTGGGTTTATGAAAGGCCAAACAAAAAGTGATATAAACAACGTGACTTGGTATTTGGACAATTCTGCCACCCAGCCACTTGCTCACTCCTTCCCAGCAGGATAGGGGGGAAACTCAGAAGGATAAACATGCAAAAATTCATGGGCATAGATAAAGAAGGTTTAATAGCTTTTTGAAGGGGGGGTGATGGATGAGGCCTAAGGGTGTGGGAGCAGCAGCAGAGGGAGGGGATCAAGAAAAAAAACAATGCACCAACTGCGCACTTCCAAAGAACTGATGCTCAGCCTGTCACAGAGCAAGGCCAGCCCCTGCCAGCCTCCATCCCTATCCAGTTTTATTGCTGAGCATGATACTACATGGTATGGAATATCCCTCTGCTCAGCTGGGGTCAGCTTTCCTGGCTATGTCCCCCCCCAACTTCTCATGCACCTTCAGCCTACTCAGCAGGACAGTCTGAGGAGCACAAAAGGCCTTGATGCTGTGTATGCAGTAAATAAAATACCCCATGTTACCAACACTGTTCTAGTCACAAATCCAAAACACAGTTCCATAGGGCTGGCAAACTTACCATGTGAGGAAAGACAGAAGGACCGAGGTCTTTTCTCCCTGAAGAGAAGAAGGCTCAATGGAGACTTCATCACAGTATTCCACTACTTAGAGAGTGACTACAAATAGGGATGAGGGCTCTCTTCACAATGAGCCACATGAAGAAGACAAGGAGCAATGGGTAAGAGTTGCACAAGGAGAGGTTTCGTCTGAACATGAGAACAATTATTCATTGAAACAATATCCCCAGCGAAGTGGTAGAGTCCCCCTTGCAGAAGGTTTTCAAGATGTGATTAGATGGGGTGTTTAATAAACTTATCTAGGCTCCATTTCTCATGGAAGGTTAGACCAGATGATCTTTCAAGGTTCCTTCCAACCTGTGCTGTTCTAAGATTGATCCTGTGCCAGCTACCATGAGGAAAATTAACTCAGTTCAAGCAAAAAACAATACACACAGAATGACTGTGAAGGAATTCTTATCTTTTAATTCTACAAGATCATTAAAAAAAAAAAACATAAGGTAAGTAATTAGCAATTTTTGAGTTTTGATAGTAAGACAGTTATGTAGTCTAGAGAGCAGCATAAGAGTGACAGCAGAAACTGTCTAAGTAGTAAATTACCTAGGCTACCTAAGCTTCTTGCATAGCAAATTAAAGACATGCTCTTGCAAAAAATGAATCACAGTACTGCAGTAAGCGCTGTTTTAAAGTTTTCCTGATAAAAGCTCTCTCTTAAAACAGCTGGACAGCTGAGGACATCTTGAGTGTTAAAAGCTGAATGTTGTAAATACCCTACAGTGCTACATTTAGCACTTATTAAAAGCTTGTGAAATTCCATTTTTATATTTCCAAAATTGGCAGAACTAGCTGCTGTTAAATAACAGTGAATTCCCTTTGTAAGGTTTCTGTAAGCGCAGCCATAGACAAGGACCCACCTCTAAGTTGTAAAATTTGAAGTTAGGAAAAAAAAAAACAATTCATTCAAAAGTGAAGTTTGGTGTAAATAAAAGGAAATCTGATCATCAGTTTCTTCAGGAAGTTTTAGACAAGATTATTGTGGTGGAAGAGAACTGTATTTCACCTACATTAGTTTTGTCCTGGACAACATAAAAATTACCAAAATCAGAGTCACATTCAGTGGTTTGCAGGGAAAATCTCACAGCAGTTTGCAGACTAAAGGAAAAAACAGTTTCCTGTAATCACAGTTTTCCTGATGTCATCGCATCATTTTGGTGTCCTTCATGGGAATTCAGTCCCCAGCACACAGCCCTTATAATTCTGTTCTTGACACGAGCTTTTACTGATTCCCTGATATGAAATGTGAAGAGTTACTAGATTACTCACGCTACAAGCTCTGATATAAATCAGGCAGAGGCACTGAAAAGAAATCTTATAAATTTAACAGATTTGTAAACACCTCCATTTTCTGTAAGCTGAAGTATAAGCATGGAAGCCACAATATCTGGTTCTTGTCTTGGTAATAGATTTATTTTCTTCTTTTTGGTAAGTGATGTAAATTCAGGCCATATGAACAGATCTCAGATAGAAAGATGTAAGCTATTGCTTACTACTCACCTCACAAAAGCTTTTTAAGATGCAATAAATTAATTTTTGCAAAGCTATTTGAAAACTTCACATGGGAAGTACAGCCTTCATATTGTATGTGTTGTAGCACATCGATATATTAAGATAGTCTGATGACTGTTATGTTTTATATCTCTTTATTAATTGGTGCTGCACCATAATTATTGCTTCAGTCACAGCAAGAGAAAATGAATATGCATGCTAAAAGGAAAAGCATAACTAATGCATGTTCATTAAGTCTAATAAATCTCCCTGTATGAAAAGCACACAAAAGAGTACCACAGCTAAAACTTTTGTGCCTGAAATCACTTATTTATGGGACTCCGTGTTGCACCCTGCAAAGGCATCTCTAAAGTGTCTCAAGCTGCTAAGGCTAAACGGTTGTACTAAGAAAGACCTTTAATATATTTATGAACATAACCCAGTGCACACATCCCAACCCATGTATATTCTGTAGCATAAGTAAAGCTCTTCCCTCTGCCTTCACCCATCACACTGGTGTTGTATCTCAAGAGCTCCATTTTGAAAATAACCTATTTTCTACCTCCTCAAAGGGATTTTTAATTGGTAGCCTTGATGACTCAGCCCTGTTCACATTGATAGCACTGGATGTGCCACCAAGGAGCCTATGTGAGCCTGAGAGTTGAAGCATCACACTCTGGGGGATTCATTGCAGCATGCTGGGCTGCCCAGGGCTGGTCAATCATGGTGCTCAGTGAAAGACTGGACATTTACCCTCCAGTCCAGCCCCTGGGGACCTGCTCAGGGTGTTGGAGTGTAGGGCTGCAGATGTCCTTCTAGTGCTAGCAGGAAGAAGGGGAAACCAGGAACTGACCTGTGCAGAAGCACTGTGCAGGTTATTGGGGCATTTGGCTCCTTACTACTAGCACAATTAATGCATTAACTGCATTGACAGAAAGGCTGCATGCACCAAGGAAGGCAACAAAACAATGTGCTATTCTATAATACACAATATATCACAAAATCAGGCCACAGCCTCTCACATGAGCTTTTTGACTCAGTGATGCACACATGCACAGCATTATTTTATTTTCTTTCATAACAGTTAAAAGCTAATAAATACATTACATATAATGTCAGCCAGATTCTAGCATGTTTGCTGTTAGCTGTCATGAATTCTTGGCTTGCTGCTGAGAAGATCTGTGAGTTTGAGGCTGTGGGTGCAAAGAAGCGTGGTGTTGAGCTATTCCTTATAGTCAGTTAATTATTAATCATTCTAGAGAGATCTGGCTCTGCAGTGACCAGGCTGCTTCCCTATTCAGAGATTCTCAGTCATTTCATAGTGATGTTTAGTGTCCCAGAAACTGGGACAAGAGGGGAAGGTGCTTCCTCTATTTTCTGAAAATATCAACTGAGTAATTATCAGATATGAAAATCCCAATTAATGTATCAAAGTCATTTTTTCTGTGCTTCAGCAGCCACTCAACTCCAAATGCTGCTCAGCATTTGGCTTTCAGAATCAGAAATTTAACCATGAAGATAAACCCAGACTCTCTCTTAGATATGTAAGCAGACACAAAAATTACAGAATCAGGACAGCAGGCTAAAAATCCCATATAAGCCTCTGTTTTCCACATTACTGGATGAAAGAGTCTTTTCCTCATTACCCCCTAATGATGGGTTCTTGGTTTTGTACAGAAGTAAGTGGATGCAAAGTGTCCTCTCATGAACCACCTTCCACTTTGGAACAAAAGTCACCTTCATGAACAGTGAAGCTCATCTGAGAAATCTTAGATCTCTCTCAGCAATTTGATCCCTGCAGTGTCTGAAAAATCAGATTATGAGAAATGATGGCAAGTATTAAGTCAGATTATACCAACAGACATGAAGAGGTAAAAAGACTTTTAAAAGGTCCAGCAAGCATTGAGGACCTTAGCTGGGAGACAGCATAAAAAGCACTACCACATTCTGCTACTCTAAAAATCCAAAAGGTTCTGAGAAACCAGCTCACAGCAGTTGCAATATTATGTTTTTTGAACAATATATTCACCTTTAAAGAAATTTTCCCCACAGGAGCAGCTGAGATGGGTGCCCGTGTTCCTGACCCACAAGGCATAAGGAGTGGCACAGTTGCAGCAATGGAAAGAAAAGGAGACACGTGTCGATCTGTCCAATATCTTCTCCAAAATCATTGTGCTCATTAGCTGATGCATGCAAACAATAAACCTTCGTCATTTGCATTGTAAATGGGAAGACACTCATGCTTTGCTCCACCTGGGGGACAGATGCAATGCAGCCTTTCCATCATTATGATATTGATATTCATAAGCAGCTGATTCCAATTAGTGGTTTTAGATAAACAGAATAATGGATATGAGTACAAGTGACACTCTTCCTTTTGTCTGTTTACACAGAAAGCCAGACTTGCTCGAATTCGTGCGGCAAAGAGTGGGAGTGCTAATGCCTACATGCAGAGCAAACGAAATGGCTTACTGAGTAACCAGCTGCAGCAGGTAATGTTCCCATATCCTCCAGCTCCAGAGTAACAGCTTAATGACAGCCCAGCAGTGGCTTATTCTATTTATCACCAGGGCAAGTCAGCTTGGGTCTTTTAGGCAATGTTATATTTGAAGGTAGATTAAAGAAGGATAAATTGAACAATTACTACTGTTAAAGGAAGCTTATGAGAGTGGATGGTAGGGTATTAAAAGATGAGGGAAATAGCCAGGTACACATGCTGGATTCAAATGTAACCCACATTTTTAGTTAGGAGACCTCATTAAGAAAGTAAAGAGCGTTTGCCTCTCAGGAAGTAGGTTAGATTTATTTCATTTGGCTTTAGACAGGTAGACCCTGGGCCACAAAACCAGGCTTCATTGTTAGTGAGTGAAAGAGGTAGCTCCGGGCTACTGTTTGCACAGAGAGATGTTGCAGATTGAAAAGCGTTCCCTGGAAGTGTCTATTTTGCTCTAAGGACAATCTTGGTGATTATATCAAATGCATTCAAATACAGTGTTATCTGAAGAAATTCCACCCCCCCACCCCCCACGCCCCCACCTGCTGAGGAAACCCGGACTGAGCAGCAGGCAGCGCCTGGGACTGGAAACCACAGCAACCCATGCTGTTGGAGACAGTCCCTTGGCTGTCTGGAGCTATACCCAGCTGAGAAAGACTGAAGACACAGAGCTTCTTAATCCCTGACATTTTCTGGTATTCAGGCAATTCCCCTGGGGCATACAGGAAGGCTTTCATTCCTCTATGCCCTTTCTGTTCAATATGTGTCAAAATGCCGAGCGCTTTAACCTATAGCCAGAAGAGGAGGAAGTGGTCGTCCATCCGTCCGGTCTAGCATAAAAGATGAGCAGTCACAACCCTTGTTTCCTCTTCTGCTTGAAAGAACTCAAATCTTTGAACTAAAAAGATACCAAATAGTTCAATTGCCATGCAGATTTCAAATATCCCAAAGTTGAACAGTAATCTTCCCCATTATCCCACTTCATTCCCTCTTTAGTTTTTTGTTTTCTAGTGAATAACTATGAAAGCAGTTAATAAACAGTGAATGCTTTCTACTTAATTCTATGTTCTGTCAGTAACATCTGCTATACGTTTTCCAAACTCAGCAGATTGGGATCAGTGACATGAATTTTTTGTGTAAGCAGCTATACCACAAATTCTTTAGTGCTATGAAATGATCCCAGGAGGAAAACTCTGTTTAATTTCCTTCAAATGAGGCACATTCCCAGGAACAAAAAAAAAAAGAAAAAAAAGAAAAAAAAAAGTCTACTGTTAATTAAATTTACGATAATTTTAAGCACGCGTTGATCCAGTATTCAAAGCTTACATGTTGATTGCACTTGAAAATTGTGTTGTTCCATCTATGCATAAAAGACCTAAGTTGGAAACATTTAAAAGGAGATGCAATGTCAGGAAAGAAAATATTGTTATTAAAAAGAAAAATAAGCAAAATTTGGGGTATAGAGTGTAGATGAAGCATTGCAGCTATATTACCGTGTACAATCCAGATTAGTTCTGATCAAATATTTGGACAACAGCCCTTTTGTTCACAAATGAAAATAATATGGAGCTCTATGTATCAACAGTCCTCCAATGAAGAAGAACAGGCCTTTGTTAGCAAATCTGGCTCTTCCTTTGAAGCACAGCACCACCACCTGCTTCACTGCCTGGAAAAAACTACGGTAAGAAAAGAGATCTGTGTTTTCCTGTGAATTCCAACACCAGCCTAGTTTGAATGTTTTCAGTTATTTCTTCTAATTAATAAGCCTTTATATGAAAGTAGTTAGCTAGGAAGAAAAGCCACAACAGGCATTATGCACACTGCATATAAATAACAGAGAGGTTCTGGATGACTGCCTCATCTAGCGTGAAAAATACTGACATCAGTACATCATGAGATGACATTAGGATAACCAGTCTGTATGTGTGACCTTCAGTATGCTTTTCATTCATTCCATAATGTTATCATTTGCACTTTTCTGCAGCAGAGCTCATGAAACACAATTTGTGGTCCTTATACATTCAATACTCCGTACAGACAAAGCAAGTTTTCACCTGAGCCAATGTTGGACTCAGGGAGAGCTGCTGGGTGTTTCCTCTGATGTCAGTGTGATTCCTGCCAAAGTTACTGTAAAAGAGGATCCCCCAGCAAGTTGTTTTGAAACTTCAAGTGCTTAATCCAGATGCAGGTGGAAAGCTTCAAAGTCTTTTGGCTTTGGTTTAGACTCTGAGATCCCAGCAGAAATCACTGATGTAATTCATAACAGCCCAAATATGCTCATCTGGATTTGAAACTACCCATAAATAATCAAAAGGACTACTTATTATGTGATCTTTATATATTTCCCTGCTCAATACCTGGGTAATTAGACAGCCATTAAGGACAGTAAACTACAGTCGAGTTATGATTCAGTAATAGCTGCCATGTTTACTAAGAGTGCGTATCTGGGAAGATAATGTCACAGCAATAACTATAATCATCCTGAATTTTATATTGTTTCCTGTTTATAATTTCCTAGGGAATTGAGAGCATAAATATAAATTGTATTGAATTTAATCTTTGTAGATTTGGGAATTTCGCATACAGCATGCTAAAATTGTCTCCCTGTACTCTTATGGTTTTGTGGGGGTTATATTGCCATGTAGAATTTACCTTGTATTGTAGGTAAGTTGGTCAACATCCATTAAGCTACCATTTGCAAATTTACACCTAGTTTTGGAAGTTTCAGTTGCATGTAAAAAATACATGAATTTTCTTGAAGTTTTCTGTACGTAGCGGAACTTTGTGTTATTTTGTCTTATCTTTGTAGTCTAATTTCTAGATTTTCATTAAAATACATCGTAATGCCTCTGCTATATTTGGTAGTGATCACTGAAAGTCTTTCCACTCTTTCTCAAAAAGAATAAATATGATGTATGTATATTTTAATATTCTCCTTTCAATAGCATTTCTTTAAAATGGCCCAGTTGTTACATCACTTAGATAGCAATATGTCATATGACAGGTGCTTATGCCTCCTTCATTCTTTCTTTTGGAGTATTGACTTTTATATAATGTGCTGTAGGACAAAACATCTTGCTTCCTATTCAGGGTAAAATGTGGTTTCTCTGCCAAGATTCAGACTGGGTCCTTCTGGAACAGTTTTGAGACATTTTGTACTATACCCTGATAATAGCAGTCCATCTTAAAAATTGTTCCACAGTTGTACTTTACAAACATATTTTAAAACCTCAGTAGTAGCCACAGGTGTTGTCAAATGCTCACAGAAATCATGGAAAAAAACTGTATTCATTTGGTGGGAGCTGAATTCAACTGCCAGTACATTTCCTCTAATCATAATGGTGGACTATGCATAAGCCTTTTCTTTTTCTTTATTTTTTTAAACAAAGCTTGGTTTGGTTTTTTTTTTGTTTTATTTTGTTTGGTTGGTTTGGTTTGGGTTTTTTTGTGATTAGTTTTTAATAAGTCTATAAAACAAGCATTATCTTATTTCCTAAATTTTCATGGAGTCTACTTTCTTTTTCCCTTGTTTGCTGGATCCTGCTACTAGCAGTGCATTAATACGGCACTTGAAAGGGTTCCAAGTTGTATTCTGCATATCATGCATCCCTAAGATTTAAGTGGGAACTTGAGATTTTGGGCTGTCAACTTGTGGAATCTGGCAAGTTGCTGGTTCACAGTGTAACAGCAAGGTAAATACATTCTTAGCATCTCATCAGCTGTTGAAATATCACATGATTTAAGCATCACTGCACATGACACACTAAGCAGAGGCATATTTTCTCTTTCCCCTCACTTTAAAGTCAATAGAGTAAGATCTCTTCCACTTAAGAAAGGCAGAGTGAGTAATGTTATGGGATTCTGTGAAAATTACATTAAAAATGAAAATAATTGCACTGGAAGTTATATTTTACAGGCTACTTTTAGCTAATTAAAGAACAGTTAATTAATAAGTATAATCAAATCTATTAACTTGAGCCATTATATCGCTTCAAAATGTTTCCAATCTCTATTAAAAGTTCACTCAATAAACCTCTTTAATGGACCCTACAAATTGAATTCTTGTTGGTTGTTCCATAAAAGTTTTAGAAAGCACAAAATTACTTTTAATCAGAAAACTAGCAGAGTTCTTGGCAAACATACAGGAAGCCACTGAACATAATCTAAAGCAGGGGATTAGGTAATTTTTCTCTCTGAATTTTATGTCCACTGTAAAAGCACATCCAAAAACTTGATTGTGACTGGCATACACCTTACAGAAATCAATATTCAAGCAAGTTCTTTTGTTCCATGTCACTTGAAATTGGCATTCTTCAACACCACTCACTTCCACACAAATTGAGTAAAGAACAGAAGAACTGGAAATAACAATAATATGCCTATAAAGGTATTTCCATTTGTTGCAAACACTTGGCCACAGTTATTACTTGATTTATTTTGTTCACATATTTTATATCAGCACCATGCTGTAATTCTCCCCAAAACACATCAGCACCTTTCCAATTAGTGCATCATTCTTTAGGGGAAAACAAAAATGCAGCAAGCTAACAAATGTGGAGTGAGACTGCATGTACAACAATCCAGACCATGCTCCCTAAATCATTCTCCCAATCCATTCCCAGGATATGCAGACTGATTCCAGCAGAAAATGGAAAGATTTTGATTTTTTTAAAAAAGGAGGCTTTCCCACACTGCACATGAATGTACCTTAACCTCTACTTAGTTTGGGCTGCTACTTTGAAATGACTGTAAAAATTCCTCCTTCCTCCCCCCCACTGTAAGCAACACCACCATTTCACACTGTTTTGCACACAAAGAAAATGTGGAAATCATGGCTGTGTGTGAAATGCTCCCTAGTCACTTACTGAGCCAATGTAAACTGGCCATTTGCATGAATTTGGATTCAGCTCTGACAACCCTATAAAACAACTATCTATGCTGAGATTAAGCAAAGATTGCATGAAGTACATCATTTAACTAAATGTTCAGTCTTCTAAACTGATTCTGATACATCCATCTCCTGTAATTAGCAACTTTTGGATGCTTTAAATAACCATCTCATCTCCTTTAGTCAAAACTTCTGTTTCATGAATCTTTTACATAGATGCATACCTCAAACCACACTCTTTCATATCCTGATTCTTAACATGTAATTCAAAAGGAAGATTTATAAACTCATTTGGACAATATTTATGGATTTTATTGTATTATAGTTCAATATAATAAATTTTATTTACTTCCAAATGACAGAGCATTTACATAAGTACCCTTGCATTTTTGTTAATAAACATAATCCTCTATTTTATGGCATTTCATAGATTATACAAATATTTATAATTCAAGTCACATTATAATCACATGCTATTTTACAAAGTAATTTGGATTAACGTTTTCTTACTTAGGGCTCTGAGAGTTTTGTTCCAGCATTTACATTTGTATTGGTATTCATCCCAGGCTAATGTGCGCAAAATACTATAATCAAGAATAAGCTGTCTAACTTCCCAGTTTATTCAGTTGTGTCAATTTAAGTCTTCAAACAATCATGATTAATATGTTCACTTTAATTATCTGCCTGTGTGCTCTTTGTCCCTTGGTTGGATTCCTCTGGGCTAGAACCATGAGTTCGTGGATGAGCAAGTCTATGAAGAGAGCTGCATGGAGGTTTCTACAGTCAACAGACCCCCAAGCCACAGCCCCTCTCTCTCATCTCAACAAGGTGTTACCAGCACTTGCTG